>CM028358.1:3440038-3658194 GCA_016618105.1 Dendrobium huoshanense
CTTAATGAATGTTTTTACAATAAGTGCTTCAAGTGATATCTTGAGTGCTATTACATTTGTTGAAGCAAAATGACTAACACCTATAAACCTCTAAATTATTTGATCCAACTTGTCTATGTATCTCATCGCAACAGCTAATTATTCTTTTATAGACATATCGTGAGATTCATCAACTAAAATGGTGAAGTAAGAATCAAAAATATCAATTATGATTACAACTAATGTCTCAGCAGCAATAGAAACTACAAATCTCTTTTTGGACTTTTGGTGCAATCAATTTTAATTTATCATTTGCATTTTCAAATGTAACTTTTCTAATACCTTTATTATAATTTATAAGAAATTGAAATAATTATATATAATTTCCTTGATTATCAGAGCTAGATATATGATTCATTATGCCCATGGAACGATAACATTGACGAATAAGAAATCAAACACAATTAGCTGCAGTTAGCATAACGTGATCTTTTTGTTTCTTCTCTTCTTTGCTCGACCATAAAACAGGAATAATCTGCTCTTGAAGCTTCATTAAAGCCTCACATTTATGTCTTACTTTATTGTATGCATTTTTGTGTTCTCCGACATGACTCAGAAGCTTCTCTTTTCTCTTCCAGTTCTTAAATCCTTTACCAACAAATATGTCTCCACCGTCTTGGCAAGTACTAACTTGCTCTTGAGTCTTAAATAAATAGCAATATAGATAAAATACAACATCTTTTTGTACATTGTATTCTATCCAACTGCGAAATTTCTTCAAACCTTTTTGAGTTGAACATATGTGCAATATTAATTTCCTATGATTGTTTGAGGGAAATGATGATTTTTGGGTTGATGCGGTCCTTTCAACTTATAAACTCTATGAACTTTATCACACTTATTCACATCATAACTCTATATTGATGGTCGAAGGCCAGCGTTAGCTGGAAAATTGTTAATATCAATCTCAACACGTTTTTTTTTCGCTTCAAGAATCATTCCATTTCTAAAAAGTCTAACAACATTTTTTTTTTTTTTAAATAAAAAGGGCATTGTTTTATTGAATAAAATCAACAGCAAAGGTTACAAAGACAAAACTTAAAGCAACATAATAAAAGACTACAAAACAAACCAAAAAGGAAATATAGTCTAAAATCGAGCTCAGCAGACGGTCAAGGCTCCCAGCGTCCAGGACGTCCCACTCGGACCGTCCAGAAAGGTAAAATAATCGACCCAACAATCCATCCCGCAAAAGCACCCCTTCGGTTGCCACCAGCAAGACCACCCGGACACGAGCCCCGACCACATCATTGCTCATAGCCTCGTGAAACCGCAAATCTAACAAAATAATCGACACATTCCTCAGATAAACAAAAGAGCGAACAATCATCTTTTGCGTCGGCCTTTCCCCCAAAATTTACCCCTATTGGCAACCTTTGGAGAACACACATAATGAAAATCCTGGTCGGACTCATCCGACACCGCATCAGACTCCGACAAATCCTCCAGCCAATTATTCTGCTTCCGAATATCCAAACCAGATGAATTACCCACACATTTAGCCATTACTTGGGTATCCACCTCACTAACAGGGATCACAACAAGGTTGTTGATAACCGAAATAATTTCTTCTTGACCCAAAGACGAAACCTCGTTCACATTACCAACCGGCACCACCTCAACAGGCACAAAATCATCAGAACCACTGTCTACCTCATTTAACATTTGAACAACCCCATCAACAGCCACTTGATCTTCCAAATGAACACGCACAGGCTCGGCACCAGGGGGAAAAAAGGTAACGCATTAGGCGATAAAACATTCACACCACAATCCATCCTAGTTAAATCGGAATGAGCATTAACAGAAATCGAAACCGGCAACTCCTCCTGAGCTAAATTCGCCAAAACAGAATCAGCCACAGTACCATCCTCTACATTATTCGACGGTGCCTCCACATTAGGGGAAACACAAACACAATTATTAATCAAATCCAAATCTTGGATCTCAACAACGCCAACAACAGGGGGTTTAACAGTCACAGCTGGGGGAAAGACAACATTATTCAACATCTCACCCACCAGAGCAGTCTTAGAAACACACTCAGTAACAGGCGCTAAAGGAGGGTTGGGAAAATTTTGAATCACAGGAGCAACAGGTTCAGAAGTTTTGTTTAACATAGACGAAACTACAGCAGAATTGTTAGAACGACATTCACCAACAGCATGGCCGAAGCAACGGCATTTGCCACAAAAAACCGGAAAATCCTCCATAACAACATTTTGCACATATCCAAGCTTTTCAGAACCCAACCAAATACGATTAGGATAGGACTTAGTGATATCCAATTCAACTAAAACCCTAGCTACAGATGGTCTGGATCCCAACGACGTAGCCGAATCAATTTTGAGAGGTTTACCGAAAATGGAAGCCAATCCATGTAAAATTTTTGGTGAAAAAAGATGCGGTCTTAACGAAGGAAAAGATACCCAAATCGGAATTTCAGGAGATTCAATCCCTATATCAACAGAGAGAGACCATTTCGTAATTTTCATAAAGCAATTGAAAACCAGGTAAGATCTATGATATATGCAATTAAAAAGTCTAACAACATAATTAAGTAAATCATCAAGTACTAAAGATATATGATAACATTCATTATCAAATTCCATTTGAGTCAACTAGCTATAAACATATTATGATTCATGAAATTTTTTCTTAAATCCTAAGTTAGAAATAAACACTTTAATAAAGAGAGACATGTCAATAATTTGAATCTGCTTCATAAATTAACATTAATTTTTCTTCTTCTATGTTATTGCAATATTAACTAAAGGTCCATATGGTTTAATTTCGGAAGAAAATGCATTCTAGCAAATAATAATTCATATTCATTCATTTAATACCACAAATTTTGGAAGAAATTCAAATCCTTAACCTATATGCATCATGCACATAAAGTAAGAAACTACAGTATATGTGAAAATGCAAGAGAAGGAAACATATATAACAGTGTATTTTAATAAAAAAAAAACTTATGTTTTTCTCCATGATTGATTTTAAGTTTACATATTTGATTATAAAACATAGTCTTCTAAATTTGTTTTGTGTCTTGCTATCATCGTTATTTGGTTTAAATTTCCCCGATATTATTTTCTTTGGTTCCTATCACTACAGGAAAACCTGTTATTACCGGCGGACGGAATACGCCGGAATTAATGTAAATTCCGACGGAACCGTTATTTTCCGGCGCATGTTCCGGCGCAAACATCTCCGCCGGTTTGAGGTGCGTCGATAAATTATTTCCGACGCATCTTTTGCGACGGAAAACCGTTCCGGCGTTGTTTCCGGCGCATTACCGGCGCATTAAACGGTTTGCTTGCCGATGTGAAAACGTTAAAATTCCGGCGCCTAATGCGCCGGTATTTACCGTCGCAGTATACGACGGAAGTTAACGGCGGATTAAACGCCGGAATGTCGCCAGCAAGATTAAACGATTATTTGCGGCGCAATTGTTACGCCGGTTATTAACGGCGGAATATTCGCCGTTAAACGCTCGATACATACGTTGTATCGTAGTTTCCGGCGCATAATCCGCCGGAAACCTGTAGCATTAACAAAAAAAAATTGCCATCCCAGCCAACAATCCCATTTCCACACCTGCAAACCTATCAATTCTAACAGATACAAGTTTTCCCAAAAGCAAGCAATTCCACAACTTCACAATAATTTAACAGTTTCACAACAGTTTAGAACTAAAAATCAACTGATAACATCATTTTCAAAGTAATACAACCAACAACACAAGTTAATAACACAAGTTCACATAAAAATAAAAGTTCATTTCAACTAAATTACACTACTCTGACTCCGTCGACTCCTCCTCAGGTGAAGCTACGTCTTTTCCACTCAGTTGCTCCCTCATCTTGCGCATTTCATCCAGCAACTGATTGTGTTGCGCCTGTGCTTGCAGCTGAGCTTGAACCTGTGCTTGAATCTGTGCTTGCACCTGTGCTTCCATTTGAGCTTGAATCTGTGCTTGCAGCTGAGCTTGCCAATCAACTTGTGATTTCCTTACTTGTTCTAGCTCAGCTTGAAGGGCAACTATTTGTTGAGCTTGTAAGGACTCATGCGAACTGGATGCGAAGCTGGATGCAGTAGAGGAGGTCATCCCCTCGTATGCCTGAGCTTGCGCACCTAAGCCATATACTCTACCATGCTGCATTCCTCCGACGGCCTGTGACCACATGCGATACTCAGAATATTCCATAGAGCCGCCAGAAGAGCCCTCACCTGCTGCGGCACGAGTCTCTCGAATCCGTGTATATTCCTCCTGTGAAAATCGAATATAAGTATATATATAATTAAACTAAAACTTATAAAATATCAAATATTTATAAATATACTAACATGGGCCTTTCTTGCTCTCTCATCAATCCATTGTTGATCCTCCTGTCGCTTATGAGTGCGACTATGCAATTCCACAGGAGTTGGTTCTCTACCAAGTGACTCTTTCTGTTACAATTAAGAGAGTTTTATCAATACTAATTATTAAAAAAAACAATTTTAAAAAATAATTAAAATTCATTACCAAACGACGCCTGTGCTCAGTATGTGGAACGGAGCCTCCTGTATGAAGTGCACTACCTAAGCCCCCAACATCAGAAGCTCTGTTCTGTCGATTTTGATCCCTCCTCCTAGTGTACTCTTCGCTGCCCCAAGCTGCATTCAAGTCAGCCCATATCTCCTCTCCAATCCACAATGGTCGCTTCCCAACCTTTCTAACATCTGTGAACATGTCGCGCATCCGAGTAGAGCCACGCTTCTCAAAATTCCTTCTAATCCTGTCATTGTGTTGGGGCAGCCAACAAAACTCTTTCTGCAATAAAAAACAATCAATTAATCTTAAGTAAGAAAGAATAAATCATTTAACATAAAAACAAAAAAACAGAAATACCTCAAACTCTCTAAACCACATCTCCCGGACTTCTTTTGGGACTTTCTTCCAAGAAATATAAGGAGCGTCAAATCTGCTCCGTATGATGTCCCGTATTTTATGTGTTGGTTGTTTTGATGGATAGAACCTACAAAAAAAAAGTTATGTAAAACAAATATAAAATATAAGATAAAACAATTAGTTAGTTTAAATAAAAGTTACCATACGTACGTGTCACCCTCAGGTGCTATCAACATTCTACCATCTGTCTGCTGCTCTGCTGCAGCTGCTGTCGAAGGTCCAGCTGCTGTCGAAGGTCCAGCTGCTGTCGAAGGTCCAGCTGCTGTCGAAGGTCCAGCAGCTGTCGAAGGTCCAGCTGCTGTCGAAGGTCCAGCTGCAGCAGGCTGATAGGGTGGTGGGGGATAGTATGGTGGAGCATATGGTGGAAATGGATAAGTAGGAGGGGCACCAGCATAAGGTGGGGGTGTGAAGTATGGGTAGAAAGGAGTAGCCTGCCCGAGATCTGGTGAAGGAAATCGAAGGTCCGGTGAGTAAAACTGCGGGCTACTTGCTCCAGGAGTGGGTAAAAGCTGTGTAACAGGCTGAGGCTGTGAAGCAGGCTGAGGCTGTGTAGCAGGCTGAGGCTGTGTAGCAGGCTGAGGCTGTGTAGCAGGCTGAGCCGAGGTGGTCTCCTCAGTATGTAGTGACCTATGTGGTCCAATTGTAGTCTTCTTAGTGCGCCTGTTAAAAATATTTTTTATCAACCCTCTACTAGGCTGCTCCTCACCTGAAGCCATCTGCACATAAATAAAAAAGAAATATTAGAAATATGAGTTATAACAAAAATGGAAATTAACGCAGTGCAGTAGCTAAAAAAATTTGACTGAAGTAAAATACAGGTAAGTAAAAAAAACGGAGTGCAGTAGTTATAAATAACATGAAAGTAAAATACAGGGAAGTAAAATAAAAAGCAGCGCAGTAGCAAGAATAAATTTAATTTACCTTATGTTGTTAACTCATCATTTGTTGATTCACTTTCATCAGATGATACACTCCTAGCACAATCAGATTCATCATCACTTTCCTCTATGTTTAAATCTACCTCCTCTAACTGCAACTCGCTCTCATTAAATCTGATTTGGTCATCTACATTGATTGGGAGATCTTTTAAATTAGACATAAACTCTTCTTGGTGTGCTGTTGGTATCGTACTGGTTTTCTCAATTACTCCCCTTGGTTTAGTCTTCATAACTACCAACCAATCCTGTTTGCCTCGTATTCCGCTTGGATAGTTAGCATAATAGACTTGAGTTGCTTGACTAGCAATGATGAAAGGATCAAACTTTGCATATCTCCTAGCCTGCTTTACTTCTGTTATACCGTAAATTGGATGAACTTTCGTGCCTCTATTTGGTACTGGATCAAACCATTCACAATTGAAGAGATACACAATATTCCTCATACCGGGATATTCAACCTCTAATATTTCTTGTAATACCCCGTAGTATTCAGAATCATCGCCTGTATGTGTGTTCCCTCTTACACATACGCCTGAGTTTTCTGTCTTCCTACCTTCACACAAATTTTTTGTTTGAAATTTATAACCATTAACCACAAATATTTGATAGCATTTTACTAATCTATTTGGTCCCCAAGCTAACTCAGATAACCTTGAAAACTGGGAACTATCTTCAGCGTGTACCTTTAAATGTACAAGATGTCATTGTTACTAATATTAATTGCAGAAATAATTAACTCATTAAGTAAGAATAATTATTCAAAATATACCGTATTTTTGAACCAAGCAGTGAATTCTTTTTCCACTATCTTCTGGACTTCTCCTTCTTCTGATATACTAAGACCATCTATGAACCTCCTACAAATTCATATCTTGAGTTTAGAAGAAAGTTAAAAGAGAACTAAAAATATAACAAAATGAAATTATACTTACTCGAGATACGGCTCAACTTCATCACAATTAAGCAAGATGTACAATGTGATAACTGTCATCTCTTTATCAGTCAAATAGCGCACGGTGCTAGCGCCTAAAGGTTCCCCAATTCCACTAAATACAGATATATTAGAGGATTTACCAACATTCTGAGATGTTGAACTTTCACCAGATTGAGATATTGTTTCAAAATAATACGAGCAAAACTGAGTAGTCTCGTATGTTAAATATGCTTCGGCGATAGAGCCTTCGGGTCGTGCTTTGTTCTTAGCGGTCTTCTTAAGTTTATTTAAATATCTCTCAAAAGGATACATCCACCTATATTGAACAGGTCCACCAACCATAGCCTCATATGGTAAATGAATAGGTAGATGCTCCATAGAGTCAAAAAAGCCTGGAGGAAATATTTTCTCAAGTTGACACAAAATAAATGGAATTTGCTGCTCCATATGAATCAAATTTTCCACATTTAATTTAGAAGAGCATAAATCTTTGAAGAAGACACTTAACTCGATCAAGGGCTTCAAAATCTGATCTGGCAGATAACTGAAAGCAGTGGATAGTAGACATTGCATGAAGATGTGACAATCATGACTTTTCAATCCAAATAATCTCCCTGATCTTATGTCAACACACCGGCTTAGATTGGAAGAATATCCATCAGGTACTCGTAGAGTCTTAACCCATTCACAAACTGCTCGTTTTTGCTCTAAAGTTAATGTGAATGGAGCTTTTGGTTTGAGGAATTTTCCCGCTCCACCATCCTTCAATTCCAAAGCTTTCCTTCTACAAATCTCCTTTAAGTCCATCCTTGCTTTTATATTATCTTTTGATTTCTCTTTGATGTCCATAACTGTATAGAAAATATTATCAAAAACATTTTTCTCTATATGCATAACATCCAAGTTATGTCTAATCAAGTTTGTTCTCCAATATGGCAACGACCAAAAAATACTTTTCTTGGTCCAATTATGGTAGACACCATATTCCGGCAATCTGAACTCAGCTAATCTTGGAGATTCCATTATGGTGGGCAAGAACTCTACTCTTTCAAAAATTTCTTCACTACTGAATCTTGGTGGAGGAGGAATCATCACCATTTTATTTTTAGTAAAAGCTTCTTTATTTCGCCTGAAAGGATGACTTTGAGGCAAAAACATTCGATGACAATCAAACCAACTGTTCTTCCTACCATACTTTAAAGTGAATGATTTTGTATTTTCCAAACAATATGGACAAGCTAACTTGCCTGAAGTGTTCCAACCTGAGAGCATACCATATGCAGGAAAGTCACCAATTGTCCAAAGTAATGCTGCTCTTAGTGTAAAATTCTGTTTGGTGGAGATATCATATGTACTTACTCCTTCTTCCCATAATAAACTTAAATCATCAATCAGAGGTTGTAAGAAAACGTCAATCTTTAATTTTGGATTATGTGGCCCTGGAATTATAAGTGACAGAAACAGATAAGGAGTAGTCATACATAACTCTGGAGGAAGATTGTAAGGAGTAAGTATCACAGGCCAACATGAGTACGGTGTAGCCGACTGACTGAATGGAGTAAAACCATCTGCGCATAAACCTAATCTGACATTTCTTGGTTCTGCCGCAAATGTGGGATGTGTACGATCAAAGTGCTTCCAAGCCTCTGCTTCTGATGGATGTGTGATAACACCTTCTTGTGGAATGCGATCATTATGCCATCTCATATGTGCAGCAGATCTCATGGATGCATATAGCCGTTGTAGTCTTGGAATTATTGGAAAGTAGAACATCTTACTAACAGACACATCCTTCTGCTTTCTTCTATTTCTAGATTTGGGTTTAAATCTTGGTGCATTGCAATGACGGCATACAGTTTCTGCAATATCTTCTTTAAAGTATAGCATGCATCCATTGACACAACAATCTATCTTTGTGCATGTCAAACCAAGTTTCGAAACTAACTTCTTTGTCCGATATAGATCTGTAGGAACTAAATTATCTGTCGGATTGGTTTCCTTAAGCAGCCCAATGAATTGATTAAAACATTCACGAGCAACATTATATTCAGCCTTGATGCTTAACATCTTCACAGCAACAGATAGTTCTGAGTGAGTCGTGCACCCTTTCCAGATTGGTTGCTGTGCAGCATGCAATAAATCATAAAAATTCTGTGCCTCCGTATTCGGTAACTCTTCATAAATTCCAGTTGCATCATGAACTAATTCCTCAAGATTTGGACGGATGTTTTCAGCCTCAGCAACATTACTACTTGTAGAAGGACCGCATTGATAATCAAATTGTGGCTCATACTCACCATGACAAGTCCAATACCAATACCGTGGCATGAATCCTCTGCGATACAGATCAACAGTTACGTCATCTGGTTCTAGGATCACTAAATTTTTGTGTTTAGAACATGGACATCGAAACTTTCCTTCAGATATAAAGATCGGCAGCTGTTTCGCTTGCTGAATGAAAAGGTTCACCCCATTGATGAATTCATCAGTTAATGTCTTCCGACTTTGAGATAATCGGTTATACATCCAACTTCGTTGATTTCTAATATCCATAACCTATAAATAAGAGTAAAAATTTAATGGATTTATATATTTCTAATATCCATAACATAAAATTATGTTACACTTATTAATGAATTGTTCGCTCAAAGTCACAATACCCTCACTAGGTCTACTAACCACTAAAGCAAAAAGATATGGAGTAATGTTGATCTCCATGTATAATCCAACTTTACCTTCAACACCCTCTAGTCTTATCAACAAGAACAATACCATCAACAAAAAGCATGCACCAAGGTACATCCTCTAGCAAATATCTAGTGCTAACAACCATGACTAAAACATAAAAAAAAATAGACTAATGTTGATCTCCATAATCCAAGTTTACCTTCAACTCTCTCTCTAGTCTTATCAACAAGAACAATATCATCAACAAAAAGCATGCACCAAGGTACATCCTCTAGCTAATGTCTAGTGCTAACAATCATGACTAAAGCAAAAAGATATGGACTAATGTTGATTTCCATAATTCAAGTTTACCTTCAAATCCCTCTCTAGTCTTATCAACAAGAACAATATCGATCATCAAACAAAACCCTAAACCCTAAACTATCCTCTAGCAAATGTCTAGTGATAACAATCATGACTATAGCAAAAAGATATGAACTTAAGGCTAATCCTATATGTAATCGAACCGAAATAGCAAAAAAAATTGAAAAGAAAAACCAAACCTTCGGTTCTCCTCGGCGGCGCGCGACTAGGCAGGCGTGCGATTAGGAAGGAGGCTCGGTGAAGTCCGGCGATCGTCGACGGCGAAGTCCGGTGACCGTCGGCGATGTCTAACCACGGCGAGCGACGAACGGCGACGGAGGGCGACGGGCGAAGCAGTCGAAGTGAGAGAATGTAAGGAAACAAATGACGGCCAGACGGGTTCGGGTTTGCGAAATAGGGCTTTTACCGGCGGACGTTCCGCCGGTAGTTGCATTAGTAACGTCGGTGTCATTTCCGACGTCTGCTCCGTCGGTTATATTTCGTTGAGTTTAAAATAAGCCGGCGCAATTTCCGCCGGTAACATACGCCGTAACAGTTCCGCCGTAACGTGCGACGGAAACGGTTCAGGCATCCCTGTACCGTCGGATTTTCGGGCGGAACATTCGTCGGTAAATTTACGGCGTATTTTGCGCCGGAAAGGTTGACGCAAACTTTACGTCAAACACATCCGCCGGAAACGGCGCCGTTTATTACCGTCCAGACTTTTCCGCCGGAAAATCCGACGGTATTCGCGTGTTTTCCTGTAGTGTATCCTACCATAGAATTTGGTGAACAAGATTTGTCTTCTCAGAATCTCAGGTGAGTAAGACTAAATGTTTATAGCATGTCAGCTGGTACTCTGATATGTATTAGAGCAATGCCGGCTAGATTATGAAAGTTAAGGAATAAATATTCAGGAATTGTGTTCAATAAAAAAACTTGTGTGGCTTGGTACTATCTATAATGGTGGTTGGATTAGATGCTCTTTGTGTAGAGCTCGAATGACTAGGATGGTAAGTCAAGTGTGCTGGTCTGGGATAATCGTCCCAGTTGGACTAGTCTATGCCGATGGTTAGTAAGCTCATTGCCTTGATGGTTTGCTGCCTTGAATAATCGTTATTACCTGTATGCGGTTAGTATATTTTGCTAATTATTAACTCATTGCCTTGATGTTTTTCGTAAAATACAGGTGAACATCAACGTTGAACATCAAGGCCTCAACGGTGAACATATAAGCAAAATATCAAAAATATCCCTCTTAATATTTTTTTTGAGTAAATCGTGGGTCCACACATGTACTCAAGAAAATGTTGATGATGATGCCGATGAAGATTAAAAAGAAGAAGAAACGGAAGATGAAGAGGATGGAACAGTGACTATTTTTGATTTTATTTGTTAAATTAAAGTTAATTTATTTTAATTTTTTAATGAAACGGGTGGAACGACAATTGCATATATCGTGACTTGTACTATTGGATCTATTCTTTAATTTGATTAGAAATATGCAATTGTTGTTTTGATTTTTTAATAAATTTATATTTTTTTTACTTAATTTAGTTATTGAGTTGTTTACAATATAATTTTTACAGCAAAATATTGTAACAACATATCCTTATGACCGATATATTTTGCCGACAACTATTTTAGTGATTTTTGCGGCAATAAAAATTTATCGGTTTGCTACAATTTGAGAAGTTATTTTCTTATGTTATTTCTCCCATGCATTGTGGTTGGACAAAAATTCAAATGGAATCTCAACGTCAATGAAATAAAAAAGAGAGGGTATTATCTATGAAAATATGTAAAAATAAAGAGGAAAGATAGCCATTAGTGGAAAGAAGGTAAAGGCAAAGAGTTTGCTTCATCAACATGAGGAAGTAAGAGAGAAAAGGCACAATTTAAAGAAAGAGTGGGCTGTGGAGTGAGTGTGAAGGTGATTCCTTGGGTTGGCTGCCATTGACTCATCACTTCTGGAAAAATTATTAGGTGCGGAGTGTGCACCGTCCGCACAAATATGAGTACCTAGCGGTACCCAGTGATACTCAATGGTACCGAGTGCCGGTACCTAGCACAGAATAAGGCTTGTGCGGACGGTTCTCCCCGTCCGCACTCCGCACCTAATAATCTCTCAAGGCTTCGTTTGGGGCGGCTTTTTTATTGCTTCTTAAACCAACTTTCTAATACAAAAATTAAAAAATTTTGTACTAGAAAGTTGCTTTAAGAAGCAATGAAAAAGTAGTCCCAAACGAAGCCTAAGTAGCATCCTAGAAATATAGTATTAGTTTGAGATTTCTATAGTTTTTTATGTATTGGTTGAAAAGTTATTGTGGAAAAAGTAAATGTTTTGAAAGTTGCTGTAAAAAATGATTTTCTAGGATATATATTTTTCCTTAAATTGTGAAAAAATAGTAATCAAATAAAAATTATGATTTAGATCTAAAAGCAATAATAAAGTTGTCCCAAACGAAACCATTATCTCAAAATTGTCTTAAAAATGGGATCGTCTTTCCTACGACTAATTAAAGTTGCCCTATTGTTTTGGATGTTGTTTTTTTCTTTGGTGTTTTGTTGCCTTCATCCTAAATGCTCGTCTCATATGTCAAGTTTTGACTTTCGGGATGTTTCATCTTCAATTTTTTTGGGCTTGGTTTCTTCCTCGTAATGATTATTTTTGTAACATAGGTTGGGAACCAGTGCCCTATAGGTTTTCTTTTTCTTTCTAATGTAGCTCTTCAAGTGATAGTGGGCTATGGGTCCTTTGAAGGGAACTTTTATTACGTCCTCTGACTAGACGTAGCTCTACGTTCGGTCAGAAGATTGTTACTGGGTTTTTGCTAGGTATTTGGTCGGTATTGCTAGGTATTCTTTGGTAATAACGAGGAATACCGCTCTGTGAAGATCAATACCGAGCAATCCCAAAAAATACCGAGTTTTTCTAGAAAAAACTCGGTATTTTTTGGGATTGCTCGGTATTGCTCGGTATTACTCGGTATTTTGTCTTCACATAATAGTATTTCTCGTTATTGTTGGTATTGCTCGGTATTTCTTGTTTTGTGTTTGCGATCTTAGTGCCGGCCGAACGTAGCTTTGCGTACGTTCACCGGACCAAATAAAGGTTCCTTTGAAGGATCTTGTTGTGGCATTGAGAGATGTGTACCATTTTTGTGCCAACCGTAGGTTGAATAGCATGCTAGGAAGCCATCTGAGCGATCAAAGTATCCATAATATCCCCATCTGGCTGATCTGCTATTGTAATTAAATAACGAAAAAAAAAAAACATATGGAACCAATAAAAAACAAAAAATAAATAAATAAACGAAAAAAAAACAAATAAAGAAAAAAAGAAAAAAAAAAGTGTAATAAATGAGAACTAAATAAACGAATAAACAGAAAACGAAAAAAAAAGAATAAAAAATGAAAAAAAAAAAAAAAGATTGAAGAAAATAAAAAACAAAAAAAATGAAAAAACTAAAGTGGCTGGCTAACGACTGGTTGTAAATATTCTTCTTCTATTTATTAGTTTTATTTTTTTTCGTTTCTTGTTTGGAACTCATTTTTTTATTTTTTTATTCGTTCAAGTTAATTATAATATATAAAATATAATTTTCTACCTTTAGTAATATATGATTTACTTATAAAATATAATTTACTAACAACAAGATTGATTTACTAATAATAACATCGCCCTCCTCGTCCGCCCAACGTGGCCCGTCCCATGTTGGCTTGACCCAAGTCATTCGTTCAATAGGTTTTTTTTTTTTGGGGGAATTTTAGGGGCGTAGCCCGTTTCATTGATTGTAAAGAAAATACAAGTAAGAAAAAAGAAAAATTACAGGTAACAAAAAGAACAGAAATGCCCAATACAAAACGGGCAGATAAGAAAAAAGAAACTAGAATTTGGAACAAAAGGTGCCCAAAGGCACGGTGGACTCAGGCTAATCCAGAAGGATTAGAATGGGACCCTGGTTGCCCAGAGGCCATCCAAGGGGACCGAGCTACGTAAAGCATTCATCATCGTCCAATCCAAATCAAAAAACGAAGGGTCAGTGCAGCAGCTGAGTTACATCCGTGTGATCTTTCCAAAGCTTGATTTTGAGGTAGGTAGCTCTCTTAATCTTCCCCAGAATGGTGGATTTGCAATCAAAAATAGAACAAAAAATTCTATCATTTCTAGCTCTCCAGATGTAGTAGATGGTGGCATTAGTAACAAGTTTGTAAAAAATAGCCCAGCTAGCATTATAACCTTGCTCCGAAATACTATCAAAAACCTGGAATATGGTAGGCCTGAGCAAAAGGTTGCTAAGCCAAGGAAGCAAAGTTCTGATGATGTCAAAGGTGTAGCCACATTCAAAAAATAAGTGAGCATGCGTCTCAGGGAGAAAATTACAGAAGGGGCACTGCTTATGGACATTAATCCCCCGTCTTCCAAGAACATCAGAAGTTTTAAGGCAGCCCTTAATAGCTTGCCAAGCATACACAGAGAACCTGAGCGCAGACTTTTTGTGCCAGATAAAATTGAACCAGTTAACCCTTGAGAGCTCAGCAAAATAATGGGAGTGGAAATTCTTAAATTTGGGGTTCGAACCGTTCAGCCAACAACAAATAGCATCCGTGCTAATGGAAGTGGTAGAAGAGATATGATCTCTTAGGCTGTTACAAAATGAGGAGGGAAAGTTCCAAATACCATTACAAATGACATGTCTAAGTTGCCAAGCCGAAAAAAGTGAAATGTAGATCGTAGGGTCAACATTCATCAATAACAGCAAGTCATAAATAGAGGCCCCCCCACACCATGGGTCCCAAATTAAGGAAAGCTTGCTATCAGGATGAACAGGTAAAGACAAACAGTTTTTGATATTCCCGACCATATTACAAATGAATTTCCAGTAGGGGGAAGCTTTCTTGTCATACGGTTTCCAAAGGGAAGAGTATTTCCCCCTCCACCAATCCAAAAGAATGCTATTAGAGGTCAGAAACCTCCAAATAAGAGAACAGGAGTAAGCAAAATAGTAAGATTCCAGGTTATGGATTCGTTCAATAGGTTAATAAGTAGCACTGTAGTTCATCTGCCACGTGTTGCCTCCTCGCGACATCTTAACATCACCTCACCCGCCACTTCTTAGAGCCAGTCGTTGGCTCATGAAACGACTGATCATATTACTTTTATTATTATTATTATTATTTTGTTTATGTTATATTTAAAAAAAGTTTCAACAATTTTTATTAAAAAAATTTATCCTGATTTAAATCACCTCAAATAATAGTGTGACAATATTGAGATATATTTTAAGTTATTATGTGGGAGAAATCAAGTTTTTTTTTTTTTTAATTTTTTTTACGACATTTGGGTTAATTAAGACAAATTCACACACACATCACATACGCAATACTCGAATCCAATACCTCTTAGTTGATTGTCAAAACTTTGAACCAACATACCAAAAAGAGTTGGGGATAGAGAGTGTGGAAAGAGACGGACAAGAAAGACAAGAAGAAACCAGAAGGAAGACAGGAAATGAAATCGTTGATTTATTCATGAGGTATTAACACTATATATAAGACAGAGACAACTGCTATGAAATGAGCTTAACCAATAGAATGTAGCCACATCAGTAAATAGAATTAGTACAATATTTATTTAATTGTGTATTCTAATATGCCCATGCAAACTAATGGGTCTTAAATGGCCGTCAGTTTGTGCCGAAGTTTAATAAAGCGAGGGGTAGATAAAGCTTTGGTGAGAATTTCAGCCGTTTGATCAATGGTACTGATGGGTAGTAGTTGAATATGGTTTTGCTGGAGATGATCCCGGATGAATTTCTGATCGATTTCAATGTGTTTCATACGGGCGTGAAAAACTGGAATGTTGGCCAAAGCTATCTCCGAGAGGTTGTCACAGAACATGTCGGTAGGGCTGTTTTGTGGGATGTTGAAGTCAGATAGGAGACGTCGCAACCATATAATGTTCGCTGTAAGTGCCGCTAAGGCGCGATGTTCGGACTCGGTGGACGAGCGGGCCACCGTTGATTGCTTTTTGACTATCCAAGTTATGAGTGTATCCCCAAGGAATGAGCAGTAGCCGTAGGTCGATTTGAGGGATATGGGATCTCCCGCCCAATCAGCATCTGAAAAAGATTTTAAAACAATATTAGATTTGGTAATGGGAAATCCAAAATCCAGAGTACCTTTTATATAACGCAGGAGCTGTTTGAGCATGTAGTAGTGTTGAGGTTGCAGATCATGCATATGTTGGGATAGTTGATTGTTGGAAGTTTGAGGTGATGAGTGATTAAGTTCAGAGGATGAATGCATTGAAGGTGCAGGCGGGATGGATTGGGAAGCTGTGCTGAAATCCGATTGAAACCAAAGATATAATCCTATACATTCTAAATGGGTTACCGCCCTCTTACCAGTCCTTCAAAACTGCCATCAGGACCATGTTAACCCCTCTTTCTCTCGATTAATTATACCCATTACTCCTCAGCGAAGAGATCAATATCGCTTCTGACTTTGTTCGTGCTTCACCTGCTACCGATCCTACTATTCCTCCAAAATTGCTCACACCCATCTCTGATACTATGTGGAAACAGACGGACAAGAAAGACAAGAAGAAACCAGAAGGAAGACAGGAAATGAAATCGTTGATTTATTCATGAGGTATTAACACTATATATAAGACAGAGACAACTGCTATGAAATGAGCTTAACCAATAGAATGTTGCCACATCAGTAAATAGAATTAGTACAATATTTATTTAATAATTATGAGAGCTCAAAGTTTGTTTTACATTTCAATCTATCTCTTAAATTTTATCAGAATTAGCTAAGAAATGCTATATTGAGCCTGCCTATGATTCTTATTCTTTATAATTTAATGGAAGTTAGGGTTTTATAATTTATGTGTATTATGATTTCCACTTTATTGAGTTGCCTTTTGTTTGACCACATTCAACCTTTGGTTGGTTTTGGCTGTGAGGGGGTTGCCAAATGGAGGTTAGGCATCTTGCTTTCTTGCATGAGAATACAATACATAGTGTCTGTTTATAATATTTATGATGACTCGTGTGATATCAATGACACTAGCCCCCACCTCCCTATGGTTATCCTCACTTTACTAATTAGTTTGTGATAGAGTGATTGGAGTGGAGAAGAAGTGCAGAGAGAGAGAGCGTAACACAAAGTAAGAGAAATAGAATGAAATTATCTTATTGTCTTTAGAGATTTATTACAGGTGTATTTATAGGCGTTGGGCTGAGCTAAACACGGTTAGCTGATGTGGGATGTATTTACATTGCTGTGCTTACAATTTGATCTCTCTCTCTCTCTCTCTCTCTCTCTCTCTCTCTCTCTCTCTCTCTCTCTCTCTCTTATTGGGTCCGTTTCGGCTCGGATTGTCGGGACGCGCGGTAAATAATGAAAACGCGTGGCGTGATTCTACTGGCGGCCGAACGTAGAGCTACATCCTGTGACCAGACCAAATAAAATTTCTAAAAAAATGTGCCAAGAGAATAAAGTTGTAGTTCATTATTGTTGTATGAAAATGTCCTTCACATAAAGAAAAAATCTTCAACACATGGCTTTGATCTTATAAGTTGCAAACATTTTGATAAAACGAGAAAACTATTTTACCCATTCAAATACATCTAACATTAATTTTTGGCGAGAGAATACTAGATCTATAAGAAAAATTCAACCAAATGAGTCAAAAGAATAAAACAATTATTCAATATTGTACGAAAATTTCCTACGTATAAATTCAAAATAACCTTCAACATATATATATTTTTTTCATAAAAATTAAGAAAATGTATTACAAAATAATATTGGAGCTAAATAGCTGGACTTACTTATATATCTCATAAATTTTATTTATTTAAATATCTAATTATTAAAATTTAATATTTATTTATATAACATATAAAATTTTAAATTGCATCATAAATATAATTAATACAACTTTTTTTTTTTTAACTGAAGGACCCATTTTCATGCATGAAATTGGGATATTAAAATGTTAATATATAAGTAAAATTTATAATTTAAATATTATATATATAATACGGTATTTATGTAAATATCTTTTCAAATATAAATATATTTGTTTTTTCTGTCGTCAACTAATGAAAATCTCCCTTTGCAACCATTCGATTTTAAAAGACTTGGTTCACTGTGAGTGTGACAACGAAGAAGAAGCAAAGCGTGATGATCCTAAAAGAGGAATACTGTACTTGGTCCATAGTTTGTTCTGTCCGCATGGCCAAGTATATAAGCAGCATAAAGTAAGCCATCTAGCATGCAAGGTAATATATTACCCAATAAAATCCCAAGCAACTGCCATGGCCTCCTCCTCCTCCTCCTCCTTCAGCTCGGCAATTATGATTATCCTCTTCACGACAGCTTTAGCCACTGTGGGTTCAGCTAACAACATTTTGGACTCGGGAAAGTTCCTAAATTCAGGCGAAAGCCTCCAAAACAATGTCTTCGCACTGATCATGCAGAATGATTGTAATCTCGTCCTCCTCCTCCCTGCATCAAACTCTAAGGTATGGGACTCAGGGACTGGGGCCGAAGGCTCCAATTGCACTCTCCAGATGCAATATGATGGAAACCTCGTTATCTACCGTTACTTTGACGAAGCAGCTGTTTGGGCTACCAACACCAAGCAAGCAAATCCAGATATTTATCATCTCGTCCTCCAAAGCGATCGCAACCTCGTCATCTATGATCATAATTTCAAAAATGCTATTTGGGCATCAGGCACTAGCCTTGGCAAATGAGCATTTTACATAAAAAAGATCGAATTGATTGTTATATGAAACTGGTCTTAAAAATGAAATCTTGGAGATCAAAAGAGATTTTTATGCTTACAAAATGATTCACATAAGATATTTTCTTGTTTTTATTATTATTATTATTATTGTTTGTGTTTTGGATCAGAAACTTATAAAATTTTGATTTGTGTTTCAATTTTATGGTTTGATTGACCTTTCAACATCTCCTATATGTTCATCTTACTTTCTTCTCAACTTCTAATAAAAGGTGAGGTGGCATTCTTTCAAGAATATTAATTGTTGTCATCATGTATATTTTTGGCGACAAAACTGGTTGGCTAGTGCAGCAGGAAATTTAGATGACTAATTTCGAAAATTTTATCGGTCATAAGTTTGGAATTTTCTTGGTGCAAAACTATTGGCTTGATGGTTATACTTCTTTCACCTTTTGGGAGTTATGAAGATGATTTGAATGAGCATGAGGATGTTTTCAGGAGGGGTACAAGTTGGATGTTAACCGTATTATTGAAAAAGCTTTCGCTTTTGGTGGTGGAACTCGTCATAGAAGGAAGCATAAAATGAAATAGTTTATTTTTCTTTGCTGCATTGTATGTTGTTTTTTGCTGTGGGGTTGTTGATTGTTTTGTTTTTATGTTAGGGTGGTGTTTCTGTTTTTTGACATTTATTGTTTGTTATCCGGTTGTTGGGTTGTTTCTCTGTGGTGTTGTCTTCCTCTCCTGGCTTCTTTTTCGGTGTTTTGTGGTTAATGTGGGCGCACCATCTTCTTAATCCTTCTCATTGTTGTGGTTTGTTGTATCCTTTGCAGGCTTTTTCAAGTTAAACGTCGCTAGATTCACGATGTTCGTTTGGGGTGTTTTTTGTTGGGAGGCTGCTGTTTTTTTACTCTTGCTGCTGTTTGCTCTTATTATGTTGCCTTTTGCCTTGTTGGATTCATTTTGGTTTTTTATTTTCTTTTCTGTGGCTTTAATTGCAATAGATTGAATCAAAAGCTCGTGGGTTTTACTTTAATTGTTATATTTTTAGATGACCATTGATTAGCTAAGAACATATAATCTCATTTTCAAATTAACACATAAACCTCTTTGGTGGGCTTTATCCCAAAAAAAAAAAAAGGTAAGAATGAACTCTTAATTATCTAGATATCTTGGTTTCTGATCCCAAGGTCCGCAGTTGAACTAGTTCGCTACGTTATATGCCATTAAATTATAATATCCAATGAGCCATATTAGCAATCATGTATTGTCTCTTGTCTACAAAAAATTGCTCTGGCACGTCCTCTGGTGGTTCTCCCGCAGCCTATGTTGCTTCTTCTTTCTTGCTGTTGGAGAGTTTTTGCTTGCTGCTCTCAGGTTTTTCTGTAAACAATTTTGGATGACTGCTGTTATTTTGTTGGAAAGACGATGATGAATGCTGTCTCATAGCTGCCTCTAGGACGGTCTTTTTGACAACCAGAGGCTTCGCTCTTGTTCAGACCCTCGTTTTTGACCGTAATCGTGCTTACTTGAGCGACCTGAGTCCTTCGTGGCCTTTGCCACTCTGTTTCTTTTTGTTGGCTTTAGTCAGGTTTTCTTTTGGCATCTTAAGAATTCTAAATCTCTTTTTGTTGTTTGAGATTTCAGATTATAATTTCCCCTCTATTCTGCTTTTCCTTTTACTTGTAATTCTTTATATCAATGAAATGGGCATCGCCCCAAAATTTCCCAAAAAAAAAAAAAAAAGCTTTAGTTGAGGAAGCAAATCACTCAGCAAATACAAATAAAAAAAATAGAAAACAGCAGAGGGAATAAAAAAGAGATCTTTTTAAATTTAAATTAGTTTAAGGAATAAGTTAACAAAATAATTTAAAAAGGAATAAATAAGGAGCTTAATTATTTGATTTCTATTGAAACTGAAATTTAATTATCTAATTTCTATTTTAATAGGATGAAATTAGGATTTCTTAAGAAACCGGATTATCATTGTCCTTTTTTTCTGTTGCCAATAAAAACTTTAATAAAAAATTCTGCCAATAGAAATATAGTATATACAAATTCTGTCCGATTTCTTAAAAATGAAAATTTAATAAAATTTTAATAAAAATGAAAACCTTAATAAAAAACTTTAATAAAAAAACACAACCCTTCATGAAAAATTAGTAAGAAAACTACTAGTCCACCTCGCAACGCCAAGGTGCACAACCTTTCATTTAAAAATGAGTAATAAAACTGCCAGCCCACCTTGCAGCACTATAACGCTCCACTCTCTATCTCCAAGTTGCCTGACAACCCCGCAATGCTAGGTTCTTGAGCACTGCAGTGCTCCCTGATAGCATTGCAACACTTGGGTTTGGAACATCGCAGCACAACTCTCTTTGTTTGTCTCCAAATAAACTACATAGCGCTGTAACGCTCAAGTATACAACACTGCAGGTTTTGAGTACACAACGCCGCAATGTTGTATGATTATACGGGAAAAAAATCAGGTGTAAAGCACCCCCAACACAAGCAAAGGGAGGACCTCCTTCAACCACTCAATGAGCCTGATCGATGGAATTGAGATCCAAGACATAGTACAACATGATTGATCAACATAACACAATCAAATTCTACACATACCTAACAACTTTGACAACTCAAAAGGAACTCATTTGTGGTTGACTTTGACTAATTTGATGGCATATGAATTCTTATAATCAATTTATTTAATAGCTTTGAGACAATGCTCTTACAAATCATACATACTAAAAATAATGTGCCCAAAATCATGGCATGTGCCAATCAATTACTTTTGAATTGTAGTTTTAACTTCTCAAGGTTAACAAAAACATGACTATTTTTTATATGTTTTATTTGTATCACTTCTTAAATTTTATTCTTAAAGCTCATTAGTACCTTAACATGCATATAATAATGTAACATATATTCCTTAGGAATGGGTAGAAACCTTTTTACCAATTTTATAAGGTTTGTGAAGATCAAACTTATTAAGGTGACAAAAGTGACACGTATCTGGATAGGCATGTTGTGATAGTTTGATCATTAGATTATTAAATGATAATCATCATGGTAAAAAATAAGTACTTAGCTGTTCAACTTGATCAATCAAGTACTATATGTTGAGATATATATAGCACTTACTAATAATAAGATTATAATCCTTATGATAATTTATTTGATGTCCATAATTGATCAGGTATGTTTATTGGTAGTGTTGTCAACAAGATGTTTTTGATTGCACAATCATGAAAATGTTATACTAAGAAGTAATCCAAAGAGTTGCAAAACATCATTATATAATATTTGGATGAAATATTCTAAATTTTTATTAATATAATTAGAATGCTCTCTTTAAAAACTTAGAACATATATCTACATATTTATGGGAGGGATTTTGATAAAGAAAAATTTGAGAATATAAAATTTTTAGAGATGTGCAAGCAACACTAAACGCTGATCAACAAAGATACCCCTGTCTATTATCACCATCAACGCATGCATTCAACAACAACACCGTCAACAAAAATCACTTCCTTCAATGCTCGTTGTCGACTAATAGTACTGGTGTTTCTCTTCGCCATTGCTAAGCGCCAACTACTGCCAACATTAATGATCGTCGCCGCCATCATCATGTGTGAATGGTGAAAAGCTCATATAGCTCATGATTTGCGAAGGAATATTCGGGTTCCCATGTTTACACATAAATGAGTGATAGGATATATGTTGTGTGTGAGAGTTTGCATTTAATATATATTTCAATCGATAAGGAGAGAATTAAACTTATAGTTTGAGTTACTATATTTAATGTTTGTAGAATGTATAAAAGCTGTAACAAAATAGATGCGGACATGCGGTTAAGGATAAAAGGAGAATAAGAAACTTTTGATCAGAAACTCGGGTAGATCTGAAGAAGAATTTTCTTTACTTTTTAGTCACATTCATAGAAATACCATACACGCTATATAGGAAGGTAAAGTACTAAGTCTGTTTTACTAAGGCTTGATTTATGATATTTTTCTTGTTGCCTCTTAAAGCAGTTTTTTAGTACAAAAAATTAAAATTTGTATAGTAGAAAACAGCTTTAAGAAACATTACGAAAGTCATCCCAAATGAAGCCGAAGATAGAGACATTTGGATTGAACAGTGATTATAAATGAATTTGTTGGCCATGGATGAGTGAAATTGCAAAGGTGATGACTGATTCTAGGAGCATTGACTTGTGTTGCACCATAAGAAACTTTTTGGTGGATAAATCATTAGTAAAGATGTCTGCAAGTTGAACCTAAGTCACGTAAGAAGGTATTCAAAACATCTCGTTGAGTAATTGACAAATTATACAAATAATTGTGACTACAAGAAAGATCCAAATTGGGCTTATTCTTTCATTGTAATTAATGCAATATTCCTTATTAAAATCTTATGCCGCAAGCGGTGCTTTGTATCGTGCCAATGAACCATTTTGTGTTGGAGAGGGAGGTACAAGTATCTAGGTTCCTTAATAAGTTTTTTTTTCCCACTCCCTAGCTTATTTTTTATGTAGTTTATACTCATCATAGATCATAGAGGTATTAAAATGGATTGACATATCGGGTTTGGGTCCTACCGGAAAATTGACCCTACTAGATTAGCCCGAACCCAACTTGTTTAATAAGTCGGTCAATAAGACCAATACAAACCCGACCCACAAACAACCCCAAAACTTGACCCATTATCCATTTTTGATAAATAAAATAAAATCTTATTAAATATAAAGTTTATGATATTTGATTAAAAAAAAAGAAAATTATACCCACAAAAAAAATTAAGAAAAAAATGATGTAAATGAGTTATTTTTTTAGTCAAAATCAAGTTCGTGGTCAGCTCGAATCCGATCCGTTTAATAAAAGTGCCAGAAAATATAACTCATTTATTAAATTGATCAACCTGAACTTATATTTTTTAGGTCAGGTTTTGATCATATTGTTGGGTTAGCATTAAATTATTAACATCTCTAACTCACCCAGTTATGACATAATTACTTTTTTTACTATAAGCCAACTACATTGCCGCTACCTGGATAATCATTTCCAAATAAGATTTCTCAACTCTTTTCAAGCAAGCTTATTTTATCATAAATAGCAAATATTTTCATAAAATGAGAAAAGTTTTACTCAATATTATGAAATTAATTTTTTTTTTTTTTTTGGAACGGGGGTATCGGCCCGCTGCCACGTCAGCCTGTGACACGCTTGGCGATGTCCACTAATCCCTCGGCAAGTCTACCAGCAACCAACCCCACAGGTGCAGTACCCACAGTTTCTTTTCTCTCCACTTAACGAGTCGTGCCGTATGAGAGGAGATTCGAACTTGGGATGGGGGGTTGCCAACCAATCACGCCCACCAACCCACCTAAGCCCGGTAGGATGACATTAATTGTTTGCCATAGATGAATCCACAAGAAAGACACAACAACATGAAGCCAAAAGAAGTACTGATTCAATAATGTCCGAAAAAATGTAAACAAATCGTCTTCATAAATAAATTCATTTCTAAAATTAAAAAATATATATATAAATTGAAATTATAAAGTAACAAATATTTTGATAAATTGGATAAAGTATTTTACTATTTTACCAAATTTTAAACACATGTGATATTATTTCTTTGTCAGTATATTACATTTATGCCAAAAACTCAATAAAATGAGCCGAAAGGACAGTTGTGATTCAGTATTGTACGAAAATCTCCAACACAAAAGAAATAATCTTCGACGCATGTATTTGATCTTGTAAAGTAGCTAGCATTTTGATAAAATGAGAACAGTATTTGACCCGTTCTAATACATCTAACATAAAATTTTAATTTGATCTTCAATAAAAATTCAACAAAATGAGCCAAAAGATTAAAATAGTTGATGCATCCTCAAAATTAAAAAGAGTGAAACTAGAGTTCTCTTATCACCAGACTCCTCGACCACCGTCGGACCGCTGACCATCGCCGAACCTCGATGCTAATGAGTAAAAATGAGTCATAGGCATGTGATGCTAATGAGATCAAATGAGCACAAATTATCGAAATACTTGAAATACGGTTGAACATCATAAACCCTAAACTAAAGAGCAAAACGAACTTCAACTCTTACATGCATATAATCAAATCAAACATCTCATCAATGCGAGGAATGATATAAGCGTCTTTGCAATGTAAGAGTTGCAAACACCTAATAATTTCTCCAAGCCCATGACGCCATCGCATGATGTCACTTGATATTGGTGGACCAAATAGGTGTATTGTCAGTTCTATAGATAACGGCATTGCGGTCTATTTGGAGGATGAGAAAATAATAATCCCTGTATGGTTGCAGAGAGTTGCTGGACCAGACAGCTGAGGCACCCAAGTCCTTGTAAACGACGAGGTTTCCATCGAATTGCATCTGGAGAATGCAGCGGCTGCCCATTCCATTGGTACCGGAACTCCATATCGGAATGTTAAATTCACGGAGGACCAGATTACAATCATATTGCATAACAAAAAAGTAGCCGTTATATGTAAGGTACTGCCCTGGATACAGAGTGTAACCTGCATATAACTTGAACACAGCAGCTGCTTGGTGGCTCATCATTACTAAGGCTGTTGTGAAGAGGAGAAAGATTGTAATCGACGAGTTGAAGGAGGAGGAAGGGGTGGCCATGGAACCTGGTGCTTGGGATTTTATTTCGTTATGATGAACTTGCAGATCTATTTATATATACATCAATCAGTCCGTTATTGTGGAACTCTTCAAAAGCTGAGGGCAGAAGAAACAAAGCCTATTTTGATAAAATGTCAATTTGTCCATTATATTTTTTAATGTGTTTGAATGGGTTTTTATTTATTTTTTTTTTAATTTCCACCTAATTTTTTATCACTAAGACTTTGTTTGGGATGGCTTTCGTACAACTTTTTAAAGCAACTTTATATTATATAAATTTTAATTTTTATGCTAAAAAGCTATTTTAACTTTTAAGAAGCTATAAAAAAGTCGTCCCAAATGAAATCTAAATGAGCTGACACATGACGTAGAGATAATAAATATTATTTAAATAATATGCATTAATCCAGTAATTTCAAATATATAAAAATTAATCCAAAAAAACTTACATTTGAATGGTATTTAAACTTAAAAAAAAAATATAAATGAAATAAATTGGCTAACAGAAACCTTATCGGAAAAAGTTAAACCAGACACAATAAATTAAAACTGAATAAAATAAATGCCAGTATATTTGTTTGTTAAAATGCCAGCTTTATTTATTTATAAAAAATTTAAAATTTCAGATGTGAAGCATGCTTCTGTTAAATTTATATATGATGCAGCTTACAGGTTCAAACAAATTAAAAAAAAAAGGAAAAAAATAACGTTGTTGAGCCAAATAGTTCTCTGTTAAATTGTTTCGTTGAATTTTTCTTCTGCTTCATGATTTAATATATTATCTAAAAAAGATAAGATGTGTTTGAATAGGTTTTTTTTTTTTTTTGGAACATTTTTGCTTAACTTATGACTTAGTTACAGGCTATAGTATATTAAATACAAAAATGGTCTCTTTCTCTTTCTCACAATTGAAGAAGAAGGAATTATATAATGGATAATTGGTTGATTTCCATTGTAAAGATTTCAAACTTCAAATTTCCACAGTCAAAGATTCAAAACTCAAAAACAGGACTAAATCATAAGAGTCTGGAGAAAGTGGCGGCATTGACGATGATAACTGAAAATATAATAGAGTTCTTTAGTTCTCTAAGCTTTTCAACCATCCTTTATGTAGAGAATGATGTTCTATATATTTATTGTTTTTTTAAGATGATAATTTTGATAAATTTGATCGGAATTTAAAACACTTTATCATACGATTCATATTGATTCATATGATCATGATTTTGATAAATTTGGTCGGAATTTAAAACACTTTATCATACGATTCATATTGATTCATATGATCATGATTTTGATTAGCATTTAAATATTCTAGATTGCATTGAGATTCATGCTGATCATATGAATTTTCTAGAGTTGTATCATTGCTAGTAGCTAGTGGTTATTGACGATAATAACTAAAAATACAATAGAGTTCGTTAGTTCTCTCAGCTCTTCAGCCACCCTTTATGTAGAGAATGATATCTTATTTATTAATTTTTTTAGATGATAATTATGATAAAATTGGTCGGAATTTAAAACATTTTAGCATTTAAATATTCTAGATTGCATTGAGATTCATGTTGATCAAATGAATTTTCTAGAGTTGTATCATTGCCCCCCCCCCCCCCCCCCCCCAAATATTTTTGCACCCACTATAGAAAAAAATGGAAATTTCAGCGAATTTTTCGGAAGAATAGTAGTAGTTGAAGGGCCGATGAAATTACTGACGAAAAATGCACCGGAAGTTGGCGGATTTCCAATGGAAATTCTGCTAAAAAATTCCTGATGATATATCCGTCAGAATTCTATCAGAAAGTGCCCTACTTCAGTTACTGTATTTTATTTTCCTCTTATATGCTTATTCATTGCTCTTCAACTTCGCCTGCTTTGACGATGTCCCTGGTCATTGCTCTTCGACTTTACCTGCTTCGATGATGTCCCTGGTCATTGTTACTTGACTTCACCTTCTTCAATGATGTCTCTTGCTCTTTGATTTTCCTGCTTCGTCGACATTTCTCCTAATGTGGTTCGTTGTTCTTTGACTTTGCCTGCTTCGTCGACATTCCTTCTAATCGGATCTTCTTCTTCACCTGCTCATTGACCTTTGACTTCGCCTGCTTTGACAACGTTCCTTCCTATCAGGGCTCTTCGATTTTGCCTGCTTCGTTGATGTGAATCGACATTCATTTCTTTCAAAATATCCAAAGTCACAACTCCTCATCATTCTCTGTTCGGTGTTTGCTCATTCTAAAGGAATCCATTTTTTTGCATAAATCATGCTTCTAGTCGATTGTGATGCGTGATTGTGATAATTGAAAAAAAAAAAAAAAAAGATAAGTGAAAGGATGGAGCAAAGGATTTAGTCACAGGAATCTAACTTTTTGCATAATAGTTTGTCTCATCGAATAATTTTTTGATGGCATTGGTGACAGTCTATGATGGTATTGATAATAGTTAGTGACAATGTTAGTGATTATTAGTGATAGCATTGTTGTTGTTATTTTTTTTGTTTTTCTGTGGAGCTAATTAGTTTAGACTTGGGGAAAAGGATATCATTGAAATTATGAACATTGGATCTTATCTTGAAAATGATATCATTGAATTTAAGAACATGAGATGATAATGAGTAATTAGAACATTGGATCCTATTTCAAGTTGGGGTTCCTAAATCTTGGGATGGATTCTTCAAATTTGGAGAGGTGAGTAGGGAATACCATCATTTTGTAGACCTACTAAGCATGTTATTGAAGCTATTATAATTTATGTGATTGTGCCCATTATGGATGATTGTATGAGATAAAATCTCATTGTTTGCTTGTAATAATTTATTACCTAAGTGTGTTATAGATATTCACAATCAAAGATGTTGTATATATAACAGTTGTTGCCTTGATACAAGACATTAACCAATTAATTCATCAACGAGGTGAATTTTTTCACCAATACGGCTTGTTAATTAGCTTCATTTATATTACAGGGGAGGTTTCATTGCCCATGTTCCAAACATTAAAATTAAGCCTATTTCACACCTTATTTTTTCTCTATATCGTAGATGATTCATGTTGGGATATTGGACCTCATATACTGAATATAAGCCGCATTTGGTCTCTCAATATGGTTTCTTACTTTTGATCTATAAGATTAGGTTTAAGCATAGATAGTTTTTGTACATTTAACCAATCAATCTTATCTTATTCATGTTGTTCTGTGATACTCGCCCTCTACAATCTTCCTCCAAATTTATGTATGACTACATTCTACATATTTTTTATACTTGTTATTCTAAGCTCACATAATTCAAAAGCAAAGATAGATGTATTCTTGCAAGATTTAATCAATGACTTAAACTTATTATGAAAAACATGTGTTACTACGTACGTATGATTTCTCCATTAAATAAAATTTTATAATGAGGGAAACATTATTTTGGATAAGTGGTAACTTCCCAATATATAGTATGTCTTTAGGAGAATTACAGGGAAATTAGCTTATCCATATTACTTTATTTTGGATTCGGTTCGAGTCGGGTCGTTGGGCTGCACGGTAAAGAGTAAGTGCACGTGGCGACATATTATAAGCTACCTGATGTAGCTCTACGTCAGGTAACCTGACGGAATAATTTTTCCCGTGAATGACCCATCTCTCCCATCTTATGACCTGATTAATTTATCCAAAGCTAGAACCGGCCCGTCCCACCGAGTCCAAAAGACTGTTGCCACTTGAATTTGCCCCATCAAATTATTGAGTCCGGTCACCTGACATGCGGACATCCAATCCGGACACGCCACCTCACCCGGATGCACTGGGCCCCAACATTTTTAAGAGACGTGACGCGTTTTTATTGATGTCCGGACAAATTTGAACACCAGATACAATAATTTGCCCATAGCTGGACGTTGAATTGCCAAATGGTTAACAAATTTTTTTTATTTTGATTTTTTAATTTTTGTTTTAGTCAAAATAATTAAGAATTTGTCCTTCCTCTGCGCATCAACATTGTCAGTGATGGCCACCACAACTTTTGGTTTTTTTTTTTTTTTTTTGATAGAAAATTTCTTCTATAACACGGCCATTTTTGCAAGCATAAAACTCATCAAAATCCTATTATTTATCCAAAATATTGCAGCAATATGTTTGACTGATGAACTGATCATTCAATGCATTAAAACATAATATTTATAACCAATAATATCAATCATATAAAATTTAATCCAAAAAACTTGCATTTAAATGGTATTTAAACTAAAAAATTTATGATTGAATTGTTGACTTCGTTTTCACATATTTTTCCTCTCGAGCATGCCCACAAAAAGGTGGGGATTAATTCATTAATATCACATGGCTCATCATAAATATTTTTATCATACACTATATATTATTGATATATCATCAAAAAATTATATTGATCGGGCACGAATCTCAAGAAAAAATCAAGTTGAAAATATCAAAAATTAAATTGGAGATAATATGAATCCCGATTTCAAAAATCTTTTAGTCGAACCGAACGTATCGAAAATAGGAACCCAATGACACCAAATTTGACTCAATTCGAGCTGAAATGAGACCAAATCAAAGACCCGAAGTGAGTTTGGAAGGTTCAATCCTTAATTTAAACTACCAAACAGTTTCCAAACGTGACATGCTTATATTCGAATCGAGCGGCTCGACGAGACAAATCCAACGAGTCCAAGATTGCCAAATTATAATATCATTACAATATTCAAATGCCTAGTAACGGTGCACGATGATTGATAAACAAAAAAAAATTCCCAGCTTGATTGATGAACAAAAATCGTTCTACGAGCTCGCTATCACAATGCTCATAGAGAGTTTCATGAATATAATTCACTATTCCAATCCATTTCTTGACTTACCTAAATACTTAGCAGACACTATTGGACCCATAATTTTTAATCAAATTCAAGATTAAATAAATATTAACAGAAATTGTATGGGTTTTGAATGTCGGTTATTACAAAGTTAACCCACAAACATCATCATACATAAGATCAAATTCATTTATAAATATCTTTGATACGACATCACAAAAATTATCTTGATCGGGCACGAATCTCGAGGCAAAAACTAGTTGGAAACTTTAAAAATTAATTTTGGGATCACCCGAACTCCGATTTCAACGAGCTTACAGTCAAACTGAGCGTCTCCGAAATACGAACCCAACGACACCAAGATCAACCCAATTTTAATTTAATTTTCTATCCTTTGTGAATTAACTTTAATTATATTTAAGTAGTGTTCTTTTTAAAATTTTTATCTTTAAGAAATCAAAACATAATATATTTATTTTATACTATATTTAAAATACGTGCAATCAAATTATCAAACCCTTAATTTTGTTTAAATCATTAATAATCACATCGAAGGACCGGCCGCGAGACGGCCAAAAAAGCCCCGCCTTTTCTCCGCTGAAGTCCGCCGCTCGCCTCCTTGACCGTCGACGCCATGAACGATTCATGGTGGTTTTTTTCATTATCTTTATGTATTAAAGCCCTTCTCATCCCTGCATACCATAGCACGGATTTTGAGGTTCACCGCCATTGGCTCGCCCTCACGTCCTCACTTCCACTCTCTCACTGGTACATCGACACCTCAAGCCCATGGACCCTAGACTACCCCCCGATCTTTGCCTATTTCTCCTTCCTTCTATCCCTCCCCGCCTCCCTCATCGATCCCACCATCACCGACCTTGTCGCAGGCCAGAACTACGCCGCTCCTTCGGCCGTCGTTTTCCTTCGCCTCTCTGTCGCCGCAGCCGACCTTTTTCTCCTCTCCGGGGCTCATCGTCTGTCCAGCCGTCTACCTCCTTTCCGCCGTCGTATCTTGCTCGCTCTTGTAATCTGGTCTCCTGCGCTACTGATCGTGGATCATATACACTTTCAGTATAATGGATTTTTTCTGGGGATTTTACTAATTTCGCTAGGTTTTATGGTGGAGGGAAGGGATCTTGCTGGGGGGATCGTGTTTGCTATTTTGATCTGTTCCAAACATCTTTTCATGGTGGCTGCACCTTTGTATTTTGTGTATTTGCTCCGGCATTATTGTAATGGTGAGTGGAGTAGGGCGGTGGCTAGATTTTTGGTGATGGGTTTGGCGGTTGGGGCGGTCTTTGTGGCCACTTTTGGGCCATTCGTTTACTACGGACAGGTAAAAAGAGATCTTTCTTCTTCTTCTTCTATTGATTTCTTGCTTTCTCCTGTCTACTATTTTTACTCTTGGAATAAAAATATGTTACATGAATTGGTTATCATTCGTGTACTACGTCCTGATTAGATCTAGCTCCAGCATGTATGAATTACAAATAATCATGTCAGACACTAATAATTAGACAATTGCTTCGGCAAGAGAGGAATTTTGATGTAAGATGTTTGATGTCTTTGTGTAATCCAGTTGAATGGCTAACTTTCTATTTAGAATGCATGGCAAGCGCAGCTACCGTCTGTCAAGAATGAACTAACTTCTTTGAACTTGCATTTTTTAGTGTGATAAAGGCTTGTTGTTGTTGTAAGCTAAATTTATTTTCTCTTCATCTTGATATGCTATTTTCCTTCAGGATAATTTTAGCTTACATTAGGCTTTTCCATATCAGCATTCTTCAATTTAAAACATGATATGAAATATTGTTTGTTGTACCTATTATCATGTTTCTTTTTTGTTGTTATTTGATTCCTTTATTATCTTTCGTTCCTATTATGGCTAACCTTTTTTTTTGCATTGAAATTTTGTTGGCTAATGGCATTTTTATAGTAACTCGAAAACCTTTGGTTCTAAAAACAATGGTCATATTTTATCAATCCATTCCATTACAGCGATAGTTACATTTTATAATTTAGGCATTTTTCTTGTTTCGATGATAAAGTAAATTCTCACATGATAGTTTCAAACTTATGAAGTGATCAATTTGATCAGATATGATCCCATAATTGTTTAGCTAAATCATATTAATCTCTGCTTGTTCCTTATCTACCATTGAATTCTTAATTGTAGCTCTAGTGCAATTTTTCTCATCTTCATTGGGGTCTTCTTTTCTATTGGTTTGCCCACAACTGATGTGTGATTTACAACTACTTGGATTACAGTTCCTTGTGGTTTTGGGAGTTACTATTTTATTAACTTATTTGGAAGCTTATGATATCTCCTTATTCTAGACTATAGCATTATGTGATCTTCTCTTATCCCTGACTAAGATATAACGGTATTATATCCAATTGTTATGTTTGGCTTACATGCAACTTATGTGTGATTTACAAGTAGCGGCATTATAGCTCCCTGTGGTTATTGGGATTTACTATTCTACTGGCTTATCCAGAGGCTTACAATCTCTTAACTTGGACTATAGCATTATGTAATATTTTTCTATCCAAGACTATGATTTAGCGATATTGTTTCCTATTCTTATGGTTGTTTACTGCTGGATTTCTATGTGTGACCCAATGCAAGTCTATATAAATAAGGTTTTTATAGGAGCATGCTCAATACATGGAGCTCCTGATAAAGTAGGATCATTGCATGCAATTTTACCTTAGCTTTTATAGAGAGGCTGCTTTCAATATTCAATCCTGGGACCTTTAGAATACAAGAGGCAACTTAACAATTGGTGTTTTTGAGGCATCTAAAAATAACTTTGGCTTCAATAAACTTATCTTTGTGAATGTGAATTTTTCTTCTTTCTTTAGATACTTCAGTATTTTTTTAAAGTATGTGACTTGAAGCATCTTGGAGAGACGATATGTTTTAATAAGTTGAAGGCTATTATTAGATTTACTTTATTGTTTTGAAAGTTACAATTTCTGATTCCTTAGGGCTGAACTTGTTAAAACAAAATGAATAATGCATGCTCCATATTTTTAAGCAAAGTATTGTAGCTACAACAAAACCTATGTGAGATGAAACTAAAAAATAAACTTAAAAGAATAAAATAATCATTCAATGAATAATGATCATATATACCAAATGTATGATCATTTCAAAAACTTTAAATAAGCCGATTATGATCTGTTTGGATATTTTATAAGATTTAAGGGTTTATATTCTGCTATTAGTTGCGTGAAGATCATTATATTATTACTATTAATTTAATTAAAGTTCTTAGGTTAGAAATTAATGATTAATTAAGCTATAGTTCTCCATTGACATTAGATAAGACTTTATATGCGATTTTAGAGATTTGAGAGATATTACAATTATCATGTTGTTATAACTATTGTACCTGTGCCTAATCTTTCTAAGGAATAGTCATTAAAGTCCCCTATAAAGATTGTGAAATACACACTAACACAACTATGTATGGTTATATTTAATATTTTTTGAATAAATTATATTTTATGAACATTCTTTAAATGAGGATTAGATACAAAAAATGATTTATAATGATAATATAATTCTACATTTAATTTTGTTAAATCTTAGCCTACACTATCGCTATATTAGAGCATATTTATGAATTTGAATATAAAGTTAAACATGACCAAAACCTGAACTTGATTTGAAAGTTGATAAATAGTTAGAACTTAAGTCCTAAAACATATTTTAATAAATAATTTACTTTGAGCATGATCATTGATGAATATAAACTTGCATTAGAATATGAATCTATTATTAATTGTGAAATTGAACATATCATGCTTGGTGAAATTGATAATTAAATTGAAGAATCTTATAGTCTATCCCCTTTTGAATTCAGCTAAGTTGCACCGATACGGATACGGCGATACGGATACGACACGATACGGATACGGGACACGCCAATTCTTAAAAATACAGGATACGGATACGGCGCGGATACGACATTATAATATATAAATAATACATAAAAATTAATAAAGTAATCAAAGTGTAATATTTGAAATGACAAAAAAATTGAAATAAAAGTAAGCATTAAGTATTAAAATGTCTAGTACAACAACAAAAACAAGAAGATAAATTGCCCAGCACATGAAATTTCAACTATTCAATAGAAGGAATGATAGGATTAGCTTCTTCAGTGGTTTGTCTTTGAGTTTTTATATCATCTTCAATAAATATCATAGCTTCTAATTCAGGCTCATCAAGTGAAAGATTAGCAATTTCTAATATTCTCATATCCTCAAGAGATTCAAATCCATCTCCAGCAACATCCCACATCCTGTTGTCTCCTTCCATATAAGTTGGAGTTTTCCTTGAGAGAAGTCGAAGATTTGTATGCACGTAAACTAAATCTTCAGCCCATTGTGGAGTAATTTTATTTCTCTTCATTGATTGGATGAATGAGTATGTGTTCCAATTTCTTTCACAACAGGATGAGGATGAAACTTGGCCAAGCAATTTTATGGCGATTGTTTGTAGTAGAGGTGCTGAAGCTCCATGTATAATCCACCACATTTTCGGATCAATTCTCCACCTATCACGCAATGACTCTTGGTCACCAAAGTCCTCTAAATAACCAAAAAATTTAGCAAGCTCAATATTGACACTTCTTATCTCCTCCTCATTTGGAAAATAACGCTTCAAACATGTCTTCCTCATATTTAAAATTTCTAAATCTTTCTGTGGAGAAACTCTTTGAGGATCCTCTTGAAGCCATTCTTTAGTTGAATATCTTCAAATAACATTAAAATGAAATAATGAAAAAATGTTGAAATTTATCTTGGATTTAGTGAGTGAGCCAAGCAATGTAAAGGTGTATTACTTTTGCTCCACCTATCTTCTAGAATAGCATAGATAACATCCCAAAAGCTTGAGTATTCATGAAGTGTCTTCCTCTCATGTCTATATATAATTTCTTTTACTTTGGCTAGCATTGAATCCCACATCTCATAAATGAGATGTAAACAAGACTTATCCGTATCAGCTATTCTCAACATCTCATAAATTGGGTCTGTGAAATTTATGATATATTCAATCTCATCCCATCATAAATCATCTAAATGCTTCTCTTTTACATACCTAGCCTTTCCAACATCATATTCCCTATAACATGTCCATTTGTCACTGATCACCATAGCTTGAAGAGCATTTTTTATTTTTTTGAATCTTCTCAACATCACTATTACTGAGGCAAACCGAGTTTCAGCAACTGCAAGCATCTTTAAATTAGAGAAATCATTGAACATAGAGAGTCTCATGGAGTGATTCATAATAAAATTTCTAATTACAATTGCATCTCCAGCAATCACTGTGATCCAATGACATTCATTATAGGTTATTTCATTTGCCTCGGTATTCTTAGCTGCACAAATATTCTTCAAAGCAAGATTAAGCGTATGCACAACACATGGTGTCCAGAAAATATGAGGATATGCTTGCTCTACAAGTAGACCTGCAGCTCTACAAACAGGTGCATTATCAGTAATGACCTGAATGATGTTTGAAGGCCCCACCATCATGATAACTTCTTTGATTAAATTAGAAATGAAGAACTTATCCTTGTACTGTCCTTCACAGTTTACAGCTTTGATAAACATAGGATAACTCTCTATTACAGCCATGAAGTTGATAAGTGGTCTTCTTTATGGATCTGTCCACCCATCACAAACCAAAGTAACTCTTTTTTCCTTCCAAACTCCTCTAGTAGGCTCGAGCAACTTCTCAATATTGTCCCTCTCTCTTTGCAACAACTTCGTTCTAATGACATTATATCCTGGTGGCACGTATCCTGCAAGATTGTTATTGCATGCATATGTAAAGGCATTTTTGTAATGTGGATTTCTTGCTAGGTTAAAAGGAAGTCCAGCTGAGTAAAACATTCTAGCTATTTCCCCGTCTAGTTGTTCTCTCATTTGTAAATTAAATGCTTTCTCCAAAGCACTATCTACAACATGTTTTCTTTTTTTTGGTTTAAATCCCTCCATTCGAAAAGGTCCTTTGTTTACAGTACTGTCATCACATCTAATTGAAGAAGATGATGAAGGATAGGAAGCATGAGTGCTTGGAAGTGGAATATGTTTTGGAAGCTCTTTTTTACTCCTTTGCTCAGCTTCACTGATTTTTCTTTGTAATTCAGCCATTTGTGATGAGCTTATCTTCGGGCAAACTTTGATTCCATGACCACTAATCTTCAACAAATGAGCTTTCACTCTATAATATGATCCTTTGTATGATGCATTACAAAAATTGCATTTGAATGCAATATTGCCTCCCCCTTCTGATGTTTTACCTATTTTTGTAACATAACCCCATAAAGGTTTGTTATCTTCAATATTAATTTATGATGGACTATCATCAGAACCAATTCCTGCTCCACTAGAACTCATTATCCTACAAAGGATCTATACAAATTAAAACATATGAATTTGAAACATGAAAAAATTTAAGTGAAAGTGTATATATGTTGCGACTCTGCTGGGGGTCCAAGGGGGCGTTGCCCCCTGGCGGGGTTTTAGGGGGCAGCGCCCCCGAAACAATTTTTTTTTGTAAGAGTAATTTTGAAGTGCTGTTTATTTTTAAAGTTGTTTTTATGGAAAGATACCGAACATATTTTAGCTTCTCGGTGCCGCTTGGTACCATTCGGTACCCCTCCATACCGAGCAATACCGAGCGGTACCGAGTAATACCAAGTTACAGTACCGAGCGATGCATAGTTCCAATACCGAGCAGTACCGAGTTCCAATACCGAGCAGTACTGAGTTCCAATACCGCTCGATACCGAGTAGTACCGAGCAATACCGAGTTCCAATACCGAGCGGTACCGAGTTCCAATACCGAGCAGTACTAAGTTCCAATACCGCTTGGTACCGAGTAGTACCGAGCAATACCGAGCGATACCGAGTTCCAATACCGAGCAGTACCGAGTTCTAATACTGCTCGGTACCGAGTACCGAGCAATACCGAGTTCCAGTAACGTTCGGTACCAAGCGGTACCAAGTTTCAATACCGAGCCTATGATTAAGAAAACGAAGAACGATGAAGAAAATGAACCTACACTGCTCACGTCGCCTTCACTGTTCGCGTTGTCAAGCCACTTCGTCGACGAAGGATGATCCTATCGACTTTAATGCTCGCGTCGTCAAGCCTCTTTGTCGACAAAGGATGATCCTGTTTGCTTCTTTGCTCGGGTCATCGAGCCGCTCCTTCAACTATAACGAAGAAGATGAACACGTGTGTGGAAACGAAAAACCTAGCTCTTTGAAATGTTTCAGCCGCATAAATGAATATGGATATTGAGCGGAAACGGTGGAAAGTCGAAAAGAAAAGGGTAAATCGTGGCTCAGTGTTTTTTTTAATAGGACACGCGTATCGGATACGTGTGTCCAGTCAATTTTAAATAATATTTTAATCGGACACGGCAAGGCCGTATCCAACACGTATCCGTGCCGTATCGGAGGCGTATCCGTATCCGACACGTATCTGATACAGCATGCCTCGTAAATAGGAGTATCCGTGCAACATAGGAATTCAGCAGCTAACAGAATTATTTTTACAAGTCAAACTAAAATTTATTTTAATTATTTTTTCTTAGTTTTTTGGTTTATAAATTCATAAAAAGATCTTTATGAAGAAAGCTAAATTGTATCAATATTCTAAAGAATTTTTTTAATGATGAGTACCTTAAAGAAATTTTGAAATTTAAAATTCCATTGATTTCAGTTAATCTAAGATTTCGTTTGAGACAATTTTCTTATTGCTTTCTAAAGCAGTTTGTTAGTACATAAATTTTTTAAATTAAAAAATTTTCTACTAAAAAGTTGATTTAGAAAGCAACAAAGAAGCTTTCCTAAACAATGTCCAAGTCTTTTGAATTTGCATTTGCTTTCTATAAATATGTTTTTTGTCTATATGTAGACATGTAATATTTGTCTGTTTTTAGATGAAAGCTTTAAGGAATTTAATTAATATTAATTTTAAGTTTTCTTTATCATCTCCTCCTTTTGAATTCTTTGCATGCATCACATCATATTGTATCACCCATTAGTTGCATGCACAATTTGCATATGAATATTTATAGGAATCTTGTTTTTAACTATGATAGTTACAACTTTGTTGTTTGTTTTTGTTGAAGATATATTGAGTTTAAAGAAGGTAGTAAAATGATGCTTAACTGTTCACATGAAATCCCAAAATAGTCAAGAAAAATTGGACCATATAAAGTCATATAATATATTGGAACTAAACTATATAAATTAGATATTTTGAATTTTAATTTATCAAATTTTACTTCATACCATGAACTATCAACCTGTGTTTAGATTCCTCTTTTCATCAATCTCCTCCATCTAACTCTACGTTCACCATAACATTTGTTCATTTTTCAAGCACAAATATTAATTTGTTCCTTGTAACCATTCTTAGTGGTGAGATAGTATCTATAGATATCAAAGATGTCTTATTAAATGAAAAGATAGGCCTCCATTTGATAATTCTTGAGTTTTGTATATCTAGATTTATTAGAAGAATTTCACATAAACAATTTTTTGAAGCCTAGCTTTTACATTTCAGCCAAAAATAATGTGGACATTGCTCCTTATCTGTGGTTGCATTCATGACTATGACTCCGGTGGCTTCCCTATGGTTCTTCTTGTCCTTATCATGGTCTCATATTTTATCTAGCTTACTTGCTGCTAATCTTTGATTAACTCTTATTGGGATTTTAGCATTTTGTAATTATAAAGAGTTCCTATTCTTCTGGCTTATACAAACGCTTACAATATATCCTTATTTGGGACTATAGCATTATGCAATCTTCCCTTATCCAGGATTGCAATCTAGAAGGGTTGTTTCCTATTCTTATGGTTTGGATATGCCTGAATTCTTATCTATGTTTCGTGGCGCAAGTCTTCATTATTATAGTTGTTTTAAGATGATGTAAAAATAACATCCGACTTGAAGAAAAATAACATCCGACTTGAATAAATTTAACTTTGTGGATGTAAAGTTTTTATCATCCTTTCAAAACTTAAATGTTTGATCAAGTGTCAGAATTGAGATTTGAAGCATTCTGAGAGTAGATTTTTTTTTTTTTTTTTGGTTCAAGTGGGAGGCTTGATGTTTGTTACTCTTTTTTTTTTTTTTTTTTTTCATTTTCCTTTTCTTTAAATCAATTAGTGATTGATTGACAGTCTAATTGATGAATTATAAGTTTGATATCTATTTGTCTTTATTTATATGTAGTATGTATTAATAATTGTGATTTCCATGATTCTTATTTGTTAATGTTAATTTCATTAGAAGATCAAAACTTTTTCTCTTCGAATTGAATTCTATTTCTTTTTATTCATGGTCGAATTTGTAACTTATTGTTTGTATTTAATAGTTTACTCCACTGCTAGTTTTATATGTTTATTATTGCATTTGTTTATTTGCATTTCATCTACAGTATCTATGAACTGAAGCATTGCATATTTTCTCCTATTAAACTTGCACTAAAAATTTTAAACCTTAAGACAACTTGCACCACCCTATCATGCATTTTTTTTCCTATTATTTTCTCTTTTATGCTATTGAATTGCTATTTTTCCCTTGAAAAGCAAGATTCTACTCTAATAATATTCTTTTGATATGATTAGTTAGTAATTCAAATTATAAGTAATTTTTACAGTTATCCTATACATTGGAGGTGCATGGATGATGGAGAATCATGTGTTGATTCAATTATTTATATGCTTCTATGCTTTTGCAGATCCAACAGGTCTTCCATCGTCTATTTCCATTTGGCAGGGGTCTGTGTCATGCATATTGGGCTCCAAATTTTTGGGTATTTTATATAATCCTTGATAAGGTTCTTGCTTTTATTCTTGGCAAACTAGGATTCAGTATTCAAACACCCAAGGCTTCTTTCACTGGTGGACTAGTCGGGGATTCCTCAGCCTTTGCTGTCCTTCCCCAGGTGATCATTTTATATATCATTTTTTTTTTCTTATTCAAGATTACCAACTTACATCTTCATAGCTAATATTATCATAGAAGTTATTTTATAATTTTTGACCGTTGCACTTGTTGTAGTGACAGATCAACCCTATTATAACATTCTTGCTAGTTCTTCTTGCCATGTCTCCTTGCCTCATTAAGGCATTTGTAAGGCCCCAGCCAAAACAGATAATCAGATGGGTGGCTTATACCTTCACCTGTGGGTTTATGTTTGGTTGGCACGTTCATGAGAAAGCTTCGCTCCATATCACAATCCCTCTTGGTATCATTGCTACGGATAGTCTGGCCGATGCAAGACACTATTTCTTATTGTCAATAGGTATGTTTCTTCAGCTGCGGCTGCTCTGACCATATTGTTGAATGTCTTTTTTTTTCATCCTCTCTTACTAAGTGTCTTGGTTGCTATTACTTAGAAATTTTTATGTGTTGCATGATACTTTGCATATTTTGTGTTAGTTGAGTTATCAATATTCATCCTTGTCCATGTATACAAGGATTTTGAGGGATGCATTCTTCTAAATTGTGATTCTGTGAGCTTTGTTGAGGTCCACGTATACAGGAAAAATTCTTTGTGGACGCCGGACAGTGTCCGAAGACCAACCAGAATGCGTCACGTCACTTTTTTACTCGGTACTGGTGCTCGGTTCCGAGTGACGTGGCGTGTTCTAATAGGTCTTTAGACCGTCCGGTATTCGCACATAATAATTTCTCGATCCTCAGAACAGCACCGGACATCTCTTACTCTTTTAGGATAAACTAAATTGCATGTTTTTTTAATAGTTTCATACAGAAATTTCTTGTCATCATAAAGGCAGAAAACTAATCATTTCTACAACTTCAATAAACTCTTTGTGACGTTTTGTTTTGATCTTCCATTTGTTGATTGCAGTATCCTGCTATTCAATGTTCCCATTGCTCTTTGAGCCCCAGGAATATCCAATAAAAGTACTGTTGCTGGCCATATACTCGGTTCTCATGTGGGTTGGCTTTTCTTCTCTTTTCAGCAATAGTAAAGCTCCTAAACCAGCAATGGAGAAGAAAGCTGAAAGATCTGGCAATGGAAGTGGTTTAGTTGGACCAGTTTCTTCCTGCTATCTCCTAGGGTTAGTGGGTGTTGAGATTTGGAGCCAGTTTCTTCACCCATATATTTTTGGTAGAAGATTTCCCTTTCTTCCTCTGATGCTGATTTCTTTCTATTGTGCCATTGGTATGATGTACTCATGGGCATGCCAACTTAAGCAGATCATCGGAAACAGCTGATTAAGGCTTCCTTTGGGATGGCTTTTTTACGGCATCTTAAAGCGTCTTTTTAGTATAAAAATTAAAAATTTTGTGTTAAAATGTTGCTTTAGGAAGCAGTAAAACAGCTGTCCCAAACAAAGCCTAAATTTAATCCACATGCTTTATTTTCATTTTTTTAATTTAATTGTAATCTATGGGATCAATTTTTTGGCATGTTTCTTGATTAAATGATACTCTTTGTTATTGTGAGTTGGACATAATTTAAGGTTCCGTTTGGAACAACTTTCTTATTGTTTCTTAAAACAATTTTTTAGTACAAAAATTTTAATTTTTATATTAAAAAACTACTTTAAGAAGCAGTAAGAAAGCCGTCTCAAACGAAGCCTAAGTTTCAATTGATATAAAAGTCATTGGTCTTTTATGATGGTTTGTCATTGTAATTACTTCAGAAGCCTGTGAATTGGGTATTGTTTATTTGTTCATAAGTAGCAAACTTACATGTGAAGTGCACGAGAAAGATATATAGTCATTCCTATTTTTATATTTGTTTTGTTAATTTTGAAACGATTCAAATAGGGCAAATTTATTTGTACATTTGTACTTGTTTAGGTGAACATATAGAGGGAACATATAGAGGGAGCTTGTAATTGAAGTAACTGAGTGTAGGCTAATTGGTCATCAGCTTTAGCAAAGAATGCAAATTCAAGTAAATTGTCTAAAAAAAACTATTAGTTTAATATGTAAGAAAAACATTCATTTGATTAAGCAAATTTTGGACCTTGAAGCAATTTTCAGATGAAAAATCATCTAATTTTTTGAATTAAGACTTTGTTTGTTACACATTTTTTATTGCTTTTTTAAACAGTTTTTTAATACGAAAATTTATATTTAAAAAAAAATTTCTGTGTTAAAAATTTGTTTTAGAAAGTAGTAAGAAAGTTATCCCAATGAAGCCTAAATCTTCTTGTAATCAACTTTGGTTCATCTAAACTTTTTTTTTTCAACAAAGTCATAGTCGACATAAGCATCTTGAATAAGGCGCTATGATGTCTAAAAATCTTAGAATCTCCCAATTCCAACATTAATAAGACACTAATATATCTAAGAAATATTATATAACTATGGAAGATTAACATAAACCATCTAATTGGATAGTCTAATTACTAATCAAAATGATCATAATGCATACTTTAAAATTTTATAAAACAAGTCTTGTTTCTACTACACATTAAAGGAGAACAAAGAAGGTGGGGATGAAACCCCCATCAAAATTTTAGAGTAGAGAATCCAGAGCTTCTACTATTATATGTATTTGTCATCAATATTAATGCCCAACATGGCAACATTGTTAATAATGTTGATGTTTGTCATGGACAACAATAATAGCCTACATCACTAATATCAATGATAAGGCACTATATTGCCAATGAGGCCTATGCTTATCTTCACAAACAACGATGCTCTCTGCAATTGCCAACAATAAGAACGATCACCATCACCAATAATGTCAATGCCCACCAATAATGTTTAGGTTAATGTCTTTCATTGCCAATAAGTTTGATGCCTATTATCAACAATAAGATAAATGCATATTATTGATGCCAATAATGATACAAGTCATTTGTGTTATGGATGGTGCCCATCATCGCAAATAATATTGACATCCATCGTTGCCTCCAAGATGGATAATTATTATAGCCACTAACTCTTATGCCCACTATCACTACTAAGACTAACATCCTCCATTGCTAATAATATAAATGTCAATTGTCATTAACAATGTTGATGCCTCCCATTATTATTAATGAGAATGTTTGCAATCACCAGCAATGCCAACGCTCTTTGTCATTAATAATGCTAACAAACATCATCGCCATCAAGCTGATCCCACCATCATAATAAGACCAATATGTGTCATCATCAATAATACTAATGCCTATCATCGCTAAAAAATCTAATGCATGTCATCTTGGTCTCTAGTCTCCCATCACATAAAGAGAATGATTGAGCAGATCATCAAGCATCTCTTAATGACAACTCCAATGTTCAAAAGGATCCTTATGTTTTTATAATGAAAGTTGTTTTTCATAATTAACATTTATTATATTATATTAATGCCTTTTTTTTTTTCTTATAAAGAAGTCCACCATTTATAATATATGCTCACACTATTTAAATCATTTTAATTGGGCAAGGCCCTATAATTTTTTGTCTTCCCATATTTTCCACACAAAAAGTCTCATATGTCTTATGGCTACTCTCAATTTATGCATTTGTGAAATTTATATACAATATTAAGATGATAAAATTTCTTTCTATGTTAATTGTGATTCTGTGAGCTTTGTTGAGGTCCATGTATACAGGAAAAATACTTTGTGGACACCGGACAGTGTCCGAAGACCAACCAGAACGTGTCACGTCACTGTTTTACTCGGTACCGGTGCTCGATACTGAGTGACGTGGCGCGTTCTGGTAGGTCTTCGGACTGTCCGGTATTCGCACATAATAATTTCTCGATCCTCAGAACAGCACCGGACATCTCTTACTCTTTTAGAATAAACTAAATTGCATGTTTTTTTTAAAAAGTTTCATACAGCAATTTCTTGTCATCATAAAGGCAGAAAACTAATCATTTCTACAACTTCAATAAACTCTTTGTGACATTTTGTTTTGATCTTCCATTTGTTGATTGCAGTATCCTGCTATTCAATGTTCCCATTGTTCTTTGAGCCCCAGGAATATCCAATAAAAGTACTGTTGCTGGCCATATACTCGGTTCTCATGTGGGTTGGCTTTTCTTCTCTTTTCAGCAATAGTAAAGCTCCTAAACCAGCAATGGAAAAGAAAGCTGAAAGATCTGGCAATGGAAGTGGTTTAGTTGGACCAGTTTCTTCCTGCTATCTCCTAGGGTTAGTGGGTGTTGAGATTTGGGGCCAGTTTCTTCACCCATATATTTTTGGTAGCAGATTTCCCTTTCTTCCTCTGATGCTGATTTCTTTCTATTGTGCCATTGGTATGATGTACTCATGGGCATGGCAACTTATGCAGATCATCAGAAACAGCTGATTAAGGCTTCGTTTGGGATGGCTTTTTTACGGCATCTTAAAGCATCTTTTTAGTATAAAAATTAAAAATTTTATATTAAAATGTTGCTTTAGGAAGAAGTAAAACAGCTGTTCCAAACAAAGCCTAAATTTAATCCACATGCTTTAGGGTTTCAATTTTCTTTTTTTTTTTATTTAATTGTAATATATGGGATCAATTTTTTGGCATGTTTCTTGATTAAATGATACTCTTTGTTATTGTAAGTTGGACATAATTTAAGCTTCAATTGATATAAAAAGTTATTGGTCTTTTATGATAGTTTGTCATTGTAATGACTTCAGAAGCCTTTGAATTGGGTATTGTTCATTTGTTCATTAAGTAGCAAACTTCCATGTGCAAATAGCAATGCACGGGAAACATATATAGTCATTCCTATTTTTATATTTGTTTTTGTTAATTTTAAATTGATTCAAATAGGGCAAATTTATTTGTACATTTGTACTTGCTTAGCTGAACATATAGAGGGAGCTTGGAATTGATGTAATTGAGTGTAGGCTAATTGGTCATCAGCTTTAGCAAAGAATGCAAATTCAAGTAAATTGTCTAAAAAAAACTATTAGTTTAATATGTAAGAAAAACATTCATTTGATTAAGGACCTTGAAGCAATTTTCAGATGAAAAATCATCTAATTTTTTGAATTAAGGCTTTGTTTGTTACACATTTTTATTGCTTTTTTAAACAGTTTTTTAATACGAAAATTTTTATTTCAAAGAATTTTTGTGTTAAAAAATTGTTTTAGAAAGCAGTAAGAAAGTTATCCCAATGAAGCATAAATCTTCTTGTAATCAACTTTGGTTCATCTAATATATTTTTTCAACAAAGTTATAGTCGACGTAAGCATCTTGAATAAGGCACTATAATGTCCAAAAATCTTAGAATCTCCCAATTCCAACATTAATAAGACACTAATATATCTAAGAAATATTTTATAACTATGGAAGATTAACATAAACCATCTAATTGGATAGTCTAATTACTAATCAAAATGATCATAATGCACCCTTTAAAAATTTATAAACAAGTCTTGTTTCTACTACACATTAAAGGAGAACAAAGAAGGCGGGGATGAAACCCCCATCAGATTTTTAGAGTAGAGAATCCAGAGCTTCTACTATTATATGTATTTGTCATCAATATTAATGCCCAACATGGCAACATTGTTAATAATGTTGATGTTTGTCATGGACAACAATAATAACCTACACCACTAATATCAATGATAAGGCACTATATTGCCAATGAGGCCCATGCCTATTTTCACAAACAACGATGCTCTTTGCAATTGCCAACAATAAGAATGATCATCATCACCAATAATGTTAATGCCCACCACTAATGTTTAGGTTAATGTCTTTCATTGCCAATAAGTATGATGTCTATTATCAACAATAAGATAATTTCATATTATTGATGCCAATAATGATACTAGTCATTTGTGTTATGGATGATGCCCATCATTGCAAATAATATTGACACCCATCGTTGCCTCCAAGATGGATAATTATTATAGCCACCAACTCTTATGCCCACTATCACTACTATGACTAACATCCTCCATTGCTAATAATATAAACGTCAATTGTCATTAACAATGTTGATGCCTCCCATCATTATTAATGAGAATGTTTGCAATCACCAGCAATGTCAACGCTCTTTGTCATTAATAATGCTAACAAACATCATCGCCATCAAAGTTGATCCCACCATCATAATAAGACCAATATGTGTCATCATCAATAATACTAATGCCTATCATCGCTAAAAAATCTAATGCATGTCATCTTGGTCTTTAGTCTCCCATCACATAAAGAGAATGATTGAGCAGATCATCAAGCATCTCTTAATGACAACTCCAATGTTCAAAAGAATCCTTATGTTTTTATAATGAAAGTTGTTTTTCATAATTAACATCTATTATATTATATTAATGCCTTTTTTTTTTTTCTTATAAAGAAGTCCACCATTTATAATATATGCTCACACTATTTAAATCATTTTAATTGGGCAAGGCCCTATAATTTTTTGTCTTCCCATATTTTCCACACAAAAAGTCTCATATGTCTTATGGTTACTCTCAATTTATGCATTTGTGAAATTTATATACAATATTAAGATGATAAAATTTCTTTATATGTTAATGTGAATATGTCAGCATGCAATAATTTGATGATTTTTATAGGAAATAATTACAAACTAGAGAGCAACCCTAATAATAGCCTCAAGAGAACATTCTCATCAATGTCCCATACATAACAGTAGCTAATCAATCCCTCCATCATCCATTAATATTTCCATTTTGCAATAAGTTGATTAAGATTGAGAGCGGTCATTGATATAGCTTTAAAAGGATAATTGCGTAAGTAAATTGAGCTTGACTTTAGTTGGGTAATCCCTCTACAATAAGAAGTAAATTAAGACTTGAGGAAAATCGTTATTGTGGCTTTGAAAAGATGTTCGCATTAATGTCTTTAGCATGACTATAGCTGAGCAATTCCTTTGCTATCCATTAGTATAGTGAAAACAAAACTTAAAATATAACTTGTATTAGATGGGGTTTTCACTTAAAATTTTTCATCATATTAATTGATATTCATGAGCTCTACGAATTTAAAACTTTGATATAAGCTTTCAATTGGGGTGTAATACCTCCTCTTATCAATTTAAAGGCCTTATTACTATGATCAAATTTACTCTTCAAGAATCTTTATTATTATATTTATATTAATTTCTCTAATTTTGACCCCTCTATATGAATATATTCATATATATGCATAAATTTAATTCTTGTTAATTCTTTAAGATTCCTTCATAATAAACTATAATATTTTTTTAAAAATATATGTTAAGATGCCCTAATAAAAAAAAATAGAAATATAATTTGAAGTCATAATTTATTTTAAAATAGATATAATAGACAAATAATTTTGATTACATTTATTAAAAATAATTTAATGGCTTTAAAACTCATTTTATTAAAAATTAATGATTATATCATTTTTTAAGAAAAAAAAAGCTATAATTTTTTTTATGCAAGGAAAACCCACGAAGAACAATCTAGAATTACCGGCCAGTAAGGGTTTTTCATATAAAGCCCTCTCATTCGAGAGAGAGAGAGAGAGAGAGAGAGAGAGCTTAGTTGGACATTTCTTATCACTTCGTCAAGAATCTTCCATGGCGTCTTCACTGCTCGCACCTACTAAGACTTTTCTCCTTTTCTCTCCGTCGCAGGCTCCTCCTCCCCGAATCCCTTCTTTTGGCTCTCCACTAACTCGCTGGAAGCTCGATGTCAGGCGGCCGAGCTCATTTAGGGTCTCGTCTATGGCACAAAAATGGGAGCCTTCTAAGGTTCCCCCCTCTCTCTCTAGCCCGTCTCTTCTTTTTTCCCTCTTCTACGAAATTCATAATTTGTTGTTTGAGCGCAGGTTGTTCCGCAAGCGGATAGGGTTCTAATTCGTCTAGAGGAGCTACCCGAGGTATTTCCTGTCTTTTTCGATCGCTGATTGACTCCGCTTAAATTTTCCATCTGGCTTTTATTTACTTTTATTAGTTTGGTGGAATATATATGTGATATTTGACACCGTTTCATTGGATCTATTTACCTTAAATTGTCAAAGTGTTTTAATAGGGAATGAATGTATAGATTATATCGCCTGACTTTAGATTTAAGGCCAAATTTTTAGGGGCAGATTTGGCTAAAGTATTAGGAGTAGGAGCATATTAAAAAAAAATTAAAAATGAGCATACAAGTGAACAAGAATCGCGTTTTGTAAGAAAGCGTAAAGCAGTAGTTTGTTTTCCATATAAAATGTGATGTATCATCACGTTTTCTAAAGAAAATGCGAAAAAGTTTTTCGTTTTCTGCATAACCGGACCCCCACACCCGCGAAATTTGACGAAATTTGTGCGAACTTGACCTTCCTTTTCTTAACTAGCTGACCACTTTGATTGAGCGAAAATTTGTCACGGGAATGGAAACCCGTGATAGCCATTCTTCATCCGTGAGGCGTGAAGCACTCAGCCAAAGGGGTGGGGTGAAAGGAAAAAAAAATATTTTTAATGCTTTATTGTGCCTATAAATATGAGGTGATAGAGAGTAGAAAATTTTGTTGTTCGAATTTTAGTTAAAGGCAGCGGTTGAATTCGTTAAGGTTAGTATTTGTATTTATTTTAAAGATCTTATAATGTCCAAGTAGTGGTATTTTTTGACACTACATAAATTCTTGCATTATGTTATTATAAATTTTGCTGAAATATTATTGTATTATTTGACATTATATTTGTATATTGTTGGATTTTTTTTACGAAAATTATTGAAAAGTTGATGCTTAGAGCAAACAATATTGAAATATTGACATGTAAATATTTGTCAAAATTGTTGACTCAAGTAATATTGTTAGAATTGAATTTTTTTATATATGTGTTTATCGTGCAGTTATAAATTTGATTTAATATACAAGTGATTACGTACAGGTTTAAATGTGACTTAATATACAAATATTTTATATTATACTTAATAATACATTTGTATTTCTAGGTTGATTACTTCTTGCGTAGTAAAAATATTGCTGAGTCATATACTACGGGTCAGCTGGAGAGTGGATGTTCAATAAATCAAGGATATGTTGATATTTTCGAGCTTGTGAGACAAGTTGAGCAATCTGTGTATATAGACACCACTGATCGACAACCTCGACGAGGAGGACGAACTTCACAGATGGACCAGCCTGCTAGGAGATCTATATCTCATGCTTCAGGATTAAACTCAAATCCTGTAGACCCGCCGAGACATTCTATGTACGTAGGATCAGCTGATTCTGCTAGACCTTTCGGAATGATGGGAGCATGCCCTTCTATAAGACGTGGTGAAGGGAGTTCATCTCAAATAAGAGGAGGGTAGTGGACAATTCCAGAACCACAATGGGTCAGTACTATATCTTCGTATGACCCTCAAGTTCCATATGACTTGAATAATCCCATGTGGACGACCCTATTTGGTTGGCCCGGAACCTCTACCCAGCATGACACGGTTATGGAACAGGTACAACATGACATCGAAACTGCACAAGAGGAAGGGCATCATGACCAAGAAGAAAAACCATAACTTCAAAGGTGAAGTAGGCAGGAACCCTCAAGATACACCCCTGGTACATATGCTCTCAAACCTAGAAAGAAGAGGTAGTAGAAATTCAGGAATACTTAATGATGTATTATCTTTAAACTTTTATGTGTAACTATTTCAGATTATGTAATATATTATTATTATTGGGTTCAATAATTTTAATATATATTTTGGTTCTTTTAGTTTCATATTATGAAGTCCTATTTTTTCTATTGGACCTAAAAATACAAATAAATTATGTTTTAAGGTAACATGCAAAATTTTTTAATTTTATAATATGACATATTATAAATGTATCACATCAGTTACATTACTCAACAAAGCACAAATTCGTTATGGATGCCTTCATAAGTGATCGAAACAATGAAATGATTACAAGGGGAATTAGCGGCTTATTTGAAAGTTTATTTTTTCTGACTGATGAGATCCTCGAAGCCAAGGTGGCATCAAATGAATTATATATATGTGTTTTGCATAGTTGGGAGGAAGACGAGGATTGCATACTTTGGCAAGAGTATGATGACGTGAAAAAAATTAAGGCATATTGGTGTGGTTTTGAACTAAGAGACGTGGGTTGAACAATTTTACAACAAAGATTTTGTAATAATTCCAATCATATTGTTTCATTAAATTTTTTGAAGGGTCGAATTTTTGAACTTGGTCGTCATAAAGATGGTACAGTTGTGTCGGGAATAGGAATATCGATGCTTGACATAGATCATTGTATTCTATATTGTAACTGGTATCAAGATAATGATAAATTGCTATTAAAGTGTTATAAAATGTTGTTGCATTCTTCTGAATAAGGTAAACCTAAGAAATTTTTAAATGGAAGAGACTGACAGCAGATACAAGAAGAATTTATTATCAATTTCAGATGTTGTCCTACACAAACTTAGATTCAAGGTTGTGTACAATTCTTACTGAAGAATATGTAACAATAAGAGTAATGTTTTTTTGGCTAAATATTGTTATATAGGATTTTGCTCATGATGAATATGTCATTTTGTAATATTTTATTTTCTGTAATGAAAATTTCTAATTATTATTGAACTTATATTTTTTTTTACGAACGACAATTTCAACATAGTGTTACTGAATTTCTAATTTCTAATTATTATTGAACTTCTATAAATGCATAAAGAGTGTGGGAGAGAGAGAGGCATAGAGGTAAGAGTTTTGTTAATTTTAATTTTTTAAAAAAATTATTTTATACTAATTTTTAAAACTTTTCTCATAAATTTAACTTATTTTTAATTTTAAATAAATTTATTTTTAACTTACATTAAATTTATTCTTAAAACAACACATAAAATAATTTTATTAAAATATTTAAAATAATTTTAATTTAAAAATATTAAAAAACTTTAACGACTTCAACTAATAAAATAATTTAATTTAACATTTGATATATTTCATAAATATAAATTAATTGATTACTCATATTTATTAAATAATTAAATAGTAATATATTTAAGTATTTAACTTAAATACATTAGTAATGTATTTTAATATTATTTAAAATTTTAGAAATAAATAAAGTATATTACATATATATTAATTAAACTATATTAAATTTAAATATTATAATTATGATTAATAATTTTATTTCAATTAATATTTAAATTTATGTTAAAATATTTTATTAAAAAATTATAAATAACATTTATAAATTTTTTTCTTTTTTATTAAATGACATCATATATTTATATTATTTATAATTATTTACTTTTACTTAAAACATATATTTCTAACCAAACCCGTGATCAATCTCGCCGGATTATTTGAGGGCATAGTCGGCTCCACTAACCAAAAGAAGCCACGTCCGCTTCATTTACGCCAGATTTTCCACGTGTAGGGGTCTGGCAATGAAGAAAATGTTAACCTCTTTCGCATTTTCTGTAAAAATAAAAAGCTCTTTCACATTTTCTGTAGAAAACGTGATGCTACATTATCTTTTCTGTAGAAAACGAACTACTGCTTTACGTTTTCTTATAAAATGCGATTCCTGTTCGCTTGTATGGTCCATTTTAAATTTTTTTATATACTCCTACTCCTAATACTTTTGCCAAATTTGTTCCTAAAAATTTGGCCTTTTTAAGTACTCAATTCTATTAATTCAAAGGTAAAAAAAAAGTTATAATTTTGTAAAATTAAGTACTCAATTCTATTAATTCAAAGGTAAAAAAAGATTATAATTTTGTAAAATTAGCTTATTGTGATTGGAGGAGGATAAGCATACAATCCCTTGTCATATATAGAATTTCCCACCACCAATGGCTTTGACCAAATTTTTAGGAGCAGATTTGACAAAAGTATTAGGAGTAGGAGCATAAATAAAAATTAAAATGGAGCATACAAGTGAACAGGAATCGTGTTTTGTAAGAAAACGTAAAGTAGTAGTTCGTTTTCTACAGAAAATGTGATGTAGCATCATTTTTTCTGCAAAACATGTTAAAGCGCTTTCTGTTTTTACAGAAAATGCGAAGGAGGTTCGAGTTTTCTTCATTGCTAGACCCCCACACGCGAAAAATCTGGTGTAAATGAAGCGAACGTGGCTTCTTTTGATTAGTGGAGCCAGCTACGCCCGCGAATTATCCGGCGAGATTGATCACGAGTTTGGTTAGAAATATGTGTTTTAAGTAAAAGTAAATAATTATAAATAATATAAATATATAATGTCATTTAATAAGAAAGAATAAAATTTGTAAATATTATTTATAATTTTTTAATAAAATATATTAACATAAATTTAAATATAAATTGAAATAAAAATTATTAATCATAATTATAATATTTAAATTTAATATAGTTTAATTGATATATATGTAATATATTTTATTTATTTATAAACTTTTAAATAATATTAAAATACATTACTAACATATTTAAGTTAAATACTTAAATATATTACTATTTAATTATTTAATATATATGAATAATCTATTAATTTTGTATAATATAAAATTTTATGAAATATATCATATGTTAAATTAAATTATTTTATTAGTTGAAGTCGTTAAAGTTTTTTAATATTTTTAAATTAAAATTATTTTAAATAAAACTAATTTATTTGTTGTTTTAAGAATAAGTTTAATGTAAGTTAAAAATAAATTTATTTAAAATTAAAAATAAGTTAAATTTATGAGAAATGTTTTAAAAATTAGTATAAAATAATTTTTTTAAAATTAAAATTAACAAAACTCTTACCTATATGCCTCTCTCTTCCACACTCTTTATGTATTTATAGAAGTTCAGTAATAATTAGAAATTAGAAATTCAGTAACACTATGTTAAAATTGTCGTTCATAAAAGAAAATAGAAGTTCAATAATAATTAAAAATTTTCGCTACACAAAATAAAATATTACAAAATGACATATTCATCATGAGCAAAATCCTACATAACATTATTTAGCCAAAAAAATATTACTCTTATTGTTACATATTCTTCAGTAAGAATCGTACACAACCTTGGTGCTGAGTTTGTATGAGAGAACATCTAAAATTGATAATAAATTCTTCTTGTCTCTGCTGCCAGTTTTTTTTCCATTTAAAAATTTCTTAGGTTTACCTTGTTCAGAAGATTGCAACAACATTTTATAACACGTTAATAGCAATTTATCATTATCCTGATACCAGTTACAGTATAGAATACAATGGTCTATGTCAAGCATCGATCTTCTGATTTCCGGTTCAATTATACCATCTTTATGACGACCAAGTTTAAGAATTCGATTCTTCAGAAAATCTAATGATACAATGTGATTGAAATGATTGCAAAATTTTTATTGTAGAATTGTCCAACTCACGTCTCGTAGTTCAAAGCCATCTCGATATGTCTTAATTTTTTTCACGTCATCATGCTCGTGCCATTGTATGCAATCCTCGTCTTCCCCCCAACCATGTAAAACACATCTATATAGTTCATTTGATGTCACATTGGCTTCGAGGATCTCATCAGTCGGAAAAGATAAACTTTCACGCAAGCGGCTAATTCCCCTTGTAATCATTTCATTGCTTCGATCACTTATGAAGGCATTCATAACGAGTTTGTGCTTTCTTGAGTAATGTAACTAAAGTGATACATTTATAATATGTCATATTATGAAATTAAAAAGTTTTACATGTTATCTTAAAACATAATTTATTTGTATTTTTATGTCCGGTAGAAAAAATAGAACTTCATAATATGAAACTAAAAGAACTAAAATATATATTAAATTATTGAACTCAATAATAATAATATATTACAAAATCTGAAATAGTTACACATGAAAGTTTAAAGATAATACATCATTGAGTATTCCTGAATTTCTTCTACATCTTCTTTCTAGGTTTGAGAGCATCTGTATCAGGGGTATATCTTGAGGGTTCCTGCCTACTCTTCCTCTAGAGTTGTGGTTCTTCTTCTTGGTCATGATGCCCTTCCTCTTGTGCAGTGTCGAAGTCAGGTTGTACCTGTTCCATAACCATGTCATGCTGGGTAGGAGTTCTGGGCCAGCCAAATAGGGTCGTCCACATGGGATTATTCAAATCATATGGAGCTTGAGAGTCATACGAAGATGTAGTACCAACCCATTGCAATTCTGAAATTGTTCACTACCCTCCTCTTATTTGAGATGAACTCCCTTCATCACGTCTTATAGAAGGATTTGGTCCCGTCATTCCAAAAAGTCTAGCAGAATCAGCTGATTTTATGTACATGGGGTGTCTCAACGGGTCTACAGGATTTGAGTTTAATTCTAAAGCATGAGATATAGATCTCCTAGCAGGCTGGTCCATCTGTGAAGTTTGTCTTCCTCGTCGAGGTTGTCGGCCCGTGGTGTCTATATACACAGATTGCTCAACTTGTTTCGCAAGCTCGAGAACATCAACATATCCTTGATTTATTGAACCTTCACTCTCCATCTGACATGTAGCATATGACTCAGCAATATCTTTACTACGCAAGAAGTAATCGACCTAGAAATGCAAATTTTTTATTAAGTATAATATAAAATACTTGTATATTAAGTCACATTTAAACCTGTACGTAATCACTTGTATATTAAGTCAAATTTATAACTGCACGATAAGCACATATATAAAAAAATTCAATTATAACAATATTACTTGATTCAACAATTTTGTCAAATATTTTCATGTCAATATTTCAACATTTTTTGCTCTAAACATCAACTTTTCAACAATCTTCGTAAAAAAAATTCAACAATATACAAATGCGATGTCGAATAATACAATAATATTTCAGCAAATTTAATAATAACATACTGCAAGAATTTCTGTAGTGTCAAAAATACCACTACTTGAACATTATAAGATCTTAAAAATAAATATAAATACTAACCTTAACGAATTCAACCGCTGCCTTAAACTCAAATTCGAACAGCAAAATTTTCTGCTCTCTATCACCTCCTATTTATAGGCACAATAAAACATTAAAAAATATTTTTTTCCTTTCACCCCACCCCTTTGGTTGGGTGTTTCACGCCTCACGAATGAAGAATGGCCATCACGGGTTTCCATTCCTGTGACAAATTTTTGCTCAATCAAAGCGTGGTCGGGTCCGCCACTTAAGAAAAGAAATGCCACGTTCGCACAAATTTCGCGGGTGTGGGGGTTCAGTTATGCAGAAAACGGAAAGCTAATTCGCATTTTCTTTAGAAAACGTGATGCTACATCACATTTTCTGTAGAAAACAAATTTCTGCTTTCCGTTTTCTTACAAAACGCGATTCCTGTTCACTTGTATGCTTCCTTTTAAATTTTTTTTTTATATGCTCCTACTCCTAATACTTTAGCCAAATTTGCTCCTTGAGAAAATTTGTCCTAGATTTAACTTTGATTGATGGTTAAAATTGTTTGGACAGTGCCTGTGATTTGAAATGTTGTTGGGTCTTCACTGAAGGGCAACTTCTCTCATCTATAGTAATTTTGTTGGAATGCTGCTACATTGTCACGACCCGACCCGGCTAGCCCGAGTTAACGGGGCGGGAGCAAAAAGGTCGTACAGAAAAACATAAATAAACATAAACCATTTATATTAATGCTTTAAACATCATCCAAATATTAATTGAAAGAGCCACTAAAAATACATCCGAAATGAAACAAAAGTTCCAAACCACTACTAAACTTTAAACATTCATTACATAAACTCCAAACTGTTCATACTCAGATACAAACTCGAAATTAAACTTAAAACATAATTATAAGAAACCTTTCTCCCTCCTGAGTTCCCCTACGACGGTAGGTATGAGGTCGTCGAGCAGCCATTACTTATCTCCTGAAAACATTTCCAAAAACGTGGAATGAGCTAACGCTCAGCAGGTAATTCATAATACAGTTAAATTTTATAAGATGCATGAGAATTAAAAACATTTTCAATTAGAAATATTTCATTAAGCAGGTCATTAAAATATCATTCTTCTTTTCTTTTCTTTCTTTCATTCTTACATAAATCTTTTTATATGCAATGCAATGTATATAAATGAATGTGCTATATGTATCATCCGTCCCGGAAGTGCCCATAATCGTACTGATCAGGTACGCAGTCAAAAATTGTGGCCATATCCTTTACCAATGGTTCATAAGAACCAATCCATTACCAAGACTCATACGAGTCCCCCATTACCAATACTCAACCGAGTTCCTTTACCATTGGCACTTCCGGATCAACATGCAACATGTGATTTCATTTCTTATATCTTTTCATTTCCTTATAAAATTTCCTTTACCAATGGATATTCATAAGTTTCATGTCTAAAAGTCTTTTCGTATGGTCCATATGTGCAACAGTTAATGAAAAATGAATAAAACATAAACTTGCAAAATTACTGAAAATTTAAAACATGAATACATGAATTAAAAAGACATGAAATGCATTTAAATTAAGAAAATAAAGCACTTATAAGTTTAACTGGTTCTGAACACCTACTTCGAATTTAAGCACAATCCGCCGCTTCAACAAGTTCCCTTCTCCTTAACGATTAGAACCTAAAGATGGTTAAAAAAAAAAAAGACATATCATTAATTAAATCATATTTCCTTAACGATTTTATACGACACCTAATAAATATTTAATAAAATGAATATTTATTTTCGGATTATTAAAATACCTAAAATTTTGGAAACCTTAAATTCCTTAATTTCATCAAATTAGCATGCCAAAGCTTCTCCTAAACCTAATTTAATAATTAGGTTAATCATTTTCGGATTAATTAAATTAGGAAAATTACAAAAATAAGTTTTCCACTAAAAATCGAAATTCTCGCCTTAAAATTATTTCCATAGTCCTTAGAAATCATTTTCATAAAGAGTTTTTACGAAAATAAGATTTAGGTCAAAAACCCTAATTTTTAAATCATCAAAAACTCTTCCAAAAATATCGTTTCCATCGCTAAAAGATTTCCCTAATCATTCCCTAAAGGTTCCCTAAAGAAATTTGGAAAGAAATCTAAGTTTTGGAAAAGCCCTAAAAATTTCATCTCCAAAAATTTTGAGATCGAGAGGGATTTGTTTGAAAATAAACATACCGGAGTGTTCCTCTCGTCGCTCTCTTCGATTTGACCTAAAGTTCTCGATGGAAAATCGTCGCCGGAGAGCCCGTCACCGAAGCCGTCCGTCCGCCCTCTCACAAGTTCTGCTCGGTTCCGCCCCCCTTCACGCGTGAAAAAGAGATGGGAGGGCTCGGTTTGCTTATTTAGGGAGAAAGGGGAAGCCAAATGACCTTAATACCCTCACTTAAGTAAATTATTCATATAAAACGGTTAGGGGTAGAATCGTCATTAAGAAACTTCGATTAATTCTAACTCTTAAAATAGGTTAAATTAGGTAAGGGTTATTTATATCAAAATGATCAGAATTTCGCGTAGGATTTTCTAAAATTAATTTCGTTGCATTCCGATAACCTTGAAAGTTTTACTTAAATTCTCGTCGCGGCGCTTTAAAAAGCGTGTGATGCCTAAAATAGGATTTTCGGGCTTTACATACATCAACACCAATGATTGGATTTTGTAAAATAAATTTTTATTAATATTCTTTCAGATGTGGAAAGAGTTAAGGTGAAGGTAGGTTTACTTTAGAAATGTGTATAAGTTCTCTGTATTGATAAGTAATGTGCCTCGTGTGGTTTCTTTTGGCTCTCATTGTTTTAAAAGGATTGAAAGAGGGAAATGAAATTAAAAAATGGAAATAAAAATAAAAAATCAATAAAATTGGTGACAATTTGGATTGAAACTAGTTTTCATTGAAAGAATTTCATTTTGTTGTTGTTGTTGTTGCTGCTGCTTGATCAATGGTAATTAGGGTTTTTGTATCTTGTGAGGAAGGTGATAGGAAACTCTTGGATTTCCAAGTGTTTCACACCAAGAACCAAGTAGATTTAGGATGAAAACTGCTGTCCACACAAGAAAACAGCCCAAAACAGTGGATTCGGAGAGAAAACGAAGGAGAAAACGTAAGAGGAAACAAAGCAAACACTTTTATTTAATGAGAGATGAGAAGCACTTGCAAGATACAACTTTCCTTCAATCCGAGAGGAAGGAAAAACTCTCCAAATCTCTAGCCGTAGCCTAGAGCCCAAGAACACAAACCCTAGATCTCAAAAAGACTCAAATTCAAGATAAAACCCTTTTCCCCCTATTCCTCCTAATTTATCATGAAAGGAGGATTACAATTTACCTAATTACCCTTCTCATTCAAATCTTCCCTCCCAAAATTCAATTTACATCAAGTGGGCCCCCCTTGATGTTTCCGCCCCCTCCCTGGCCTGCTCTCTTCCGCCGGCTATAAGCCAAGACCGGTCCAGGGTGGACCGGTCCAGCCGGCCCAGGATGGGCCGGCGTAACATTACCGCCCTCCCAAAGAATCACCTTGTCCTCAAGGTGAAAATCAGGGAACTGTTGCTTCATCCTCCAGTATGGCTCCCACGTAGCCTCGTAGTCAGGAAGGTTCTTCCACTGGATCAACACTTCCTTAGTTTTATCTTCTTTCTGGCGCACCCCTTTGAGCTCCATAGGTTCTAGAATCACCTCTAAGTCCTCAGTCAGGGTTGTTGGTAGCTCAGAATTGGTGGTGTGCTCCCCAATGGCCCTCCTCAATTGTGACACGTGAAACACTGGATGTATAGTTGCCGATGGAGGTAGTTTCAATCTGTATGCTACTGCCCCAATTTTTTCCAGTACTTCATAGGGCCCAAAGTACCTTGGAGCCAGCTTTTCATTCCTTCTGTTGGCAACTGTCTTCTGTCTATATGGTCAGAGCTTCAGAAACACCCTCTCCCCTGCTGCAAACTGTATGTCCTTCCTATGCCCATCTGCCTGCTTCTTCATAATTTGCTGTGCTCTCAGTAGATGCCTTTTTAGCTCTTCCAGTACTCGGTCTCTCTCCTCTAAGTACTCTTCTACTAACGAAACAGGAGTGCTGCTACTCCCAAAATGGACCAAGTGTGGAGGATCCCTTCCGTACAGCACTTTGAATGGCGTCATCTATGAAGCTGAGTGAAAAGAGGTGTTGTACCAGTATTCTGCCCAAGGTAACCATTTTGCCCAAAGCTTAGGTGTCTCCGACACAAAACACCTCAAGTAGGTTTCTAAGCTCCTATTAACCACCTCCGTTTGGCCATCTGTCTGTGGGTGATAAGCGGTGCTCCTTTTCAAAACTGTTCCTTGTAACTTGAACAGCTCCCTCCAAAAGTGACTGAGGAACACCTTGTCTCTATCGGACACTATTGCCTCTGGTATCCCATGCAACCTGACCACCTCTCTGATGAATGCTGAAGCCACTGTCACTGCGGTGTAAGGATGTCGGAGGGGGATAAAATGAGCATACTTGCTCAGCCTATCCACCACCACCAGGATCACTGTGAAGCCTTCTGAACGGGGCAGCCCATCTATGAAGTCCATGGATATTTCCTCCCATACTCTTCCTGGTAACGCCAGTGGTTGTAGTAGCCCCCCTGGTGACATAGCCATGTATTTGTTCCTCTGACAAATCTCACATCTGGCCACCATCTCCTCTACATCTCTATGCATTCCCTTCCAGTAAAGCTCAGCCGCAATCCTCCTGTAGGTCTTCTGCACCCCAGAATGACCCCCAACCGCGCTCCCATGAAATTCTTGGAGTATGTTTGGGATGTGGATAGAAGTCCTGGGCATCACGAACCTTCCTTGATAAAGCAATCTGTCCCCCTCTACTGAGTACCCTGGGTGGCTATCCACTTCCCTTAATAAATCAGCCCTGATCTTTCCCAACACCTCATCCTTCGAGCTCTCTTCTTTGATTGCCTCCCAATCTAGCATCAAAGGAACAGACACAACCACTGTCTGTAGTTCACCCAATCGTCTGGACAAAGCATCCGCAGCTTTGTTTTCCCCGCCTGGTCTGTACTGAATTTCAAAGTCATACCCCAGCAATTTTGAAAGCCATCGCTGATGCTCTTCCGTCACCATCCGCTGCTCCAACAAGTACTTCAGACTTCTCTGATCTGTTCTGACAATGAAATGCCTACCTAAAAGGTAGGGTCGCCACTTCTGGATGGCTAAGACAATAGCCATTAATTCCCTCTCATAGACTGACTTCAGCCTGGCTCTGGCTGCTAATACCTGGCTGAAGTAGGCAATGGGTCGACGATTTTGCATGAGCACTGCCCCCAATCCGTACCCTGAAGCATCAGTCTCCACTATGAAGGTCTGAGTGAAGTCCGGTAGAGCTAGGACTGGTACCGTGGTCATAGCCTTCTTTAGTGTCTCAAATGCTGCTGTGGCTGCCTCTCCCCATAAGAATCCATCTTTCTTTAGCTGTTCTGTTAGTGGCCAAGCTATAGTACTGTACCCTTTAACAAATCTCCTATAGTATCCTGTAAGTCCTAAGAATCCTCTCAATTCCTTCAGATTCTTAGGCAATGGCCATCTCAACATCGCCTCCACCTTTGACTGATCAGCTGCCACCCCTTCCTTGGATACTACATGGCCCAAGTATTCCACCCTAGATTGGCCAAAGCAACACTTCTTCAGATTGGCTCTCAGCTGATGCTCCTGTAGAACTTCCAATACCAACTTCAAATGCTTCATATGCTCCTCCTCAGTTCTACTGTAAACCAAGATGTCATCAAAGAACACAAGCACAAACTTCCTGAGATACGGTCTGAACACTCTATTCATCAGTGATTGGAAAGTCGCAGGGGCATTGGTAAGCCCAAACAGCATCACCAGAAACTCATAATGCCCCTCATGTGTTCTGAACGCCGTCTTAGAGATGTCTCCCTCCCTCATCCGAATCTGATGGTATCCAGACTTCAAATCCAGTTTGGAGAATATCACTGCTCCATACAGTTCATCCAAGAGTTCATCAATCACAGAAATGGGAAATTTGTCTGGGATAGTCTCTTTATTCAAAGCCCTATAATCCACACAAAATCTCCAGCTTCCATCTTTCTTTTTGACCAGTAATACGGGGCTAGAGAAAGGACTCACACTAGGTCTGATGATCTTTGCCTCCAGCATTTCACTAATCAACCTTTCAATTTCATCTTTCTGAATCTGAGGATAGCGGTAAGGTCGTACACTAATCGGTGACACCCCTTCCCTTAGTAGAATTGCATGCTCCTGTTCTCTGACCGGTGGTAACCCTTGAGGTGGCTGGAACACCTCGTTGAACTGTTGGATGACTGGTTGAACTACAAGAGGAATGTCTCCTTCTTTTCCCACACTAACTTTTTCCAATCGTTGCAGCTCCACCAAATATCCACCCCCAACCTCCTGGAGGGTTCGGATCATGGACTTGAGAGACACCCCCGTCCTAGACAGGCCGACATCTCCCTGTATCACCATTCTCCTCCCTTCCACTACCAGTTCCATCCTCAGTTCTCCCCAGTTCACCTTGGTCTCCCCTAAAGTCTGCAGCCACTTCATTCCCAAAATCACATCAGTACTTCCCAATTCTAAGGGAAGAAAATTCTCCCTCACCTGTATCTCCTGAATGGTCAGCATCACTCCTCTACAAACTCCTCTCCCCATTTCCACCTTTCCCGTGCCCATCATTACCCCATAGCCACCGGTATCCACTAGTGCCATACCAAGCAACTCAACAAGCCGGGTGGAAATGAAATTGTGGGTTGCCCCACTATCTATCAAAACCACCACCTCGTGGTCAGCTATCACCCCTTTTACTTTCATAGTGTGACTCGAAGTGAATCCCACTACAGAGTTTAGGGAGACTTCTGCCACATCCAGGTGCAACTTCTCCTCCTCCTCCACTTCTGACCTGCTCCCACCTTCCTCTTCGTCTTCCTCGTCTTCGCAAACAAGGAGAACCTGAAGAGTCCGGTCCTTGCACCTATGTCCCGGCATGTACTTCTCGTCACATCTAAAGCATAATCCCTTGGCCCTCTTCTCCTGCATCTCCTTATCAGTAAGCTTTTTAAAGTTTCCCCCAAGCCCTCCTCCTCCGGTCCTCTCCTTTGGTACTTCTCGTGTCCCCCCCGGTGCAGCTCCCTTGGAAGTTAAAAATGTGGTCGTCATCCAGTGGGATCCCCCAGAACTGCTGCCTCGATTCCCCCTCTCTAGATGCTTCTGGTCTGTTGACCTCGATTTTCGCTCAGGCACTCTCGAGCACCTTCGATCGGCTTAATTAGACCTCGTCGAGCTCAATTCGAACTCGAATCGATCCAAATTGATTTCAATTAGACTCGATTGCACTCAATTTAATTTATTTTAATTGCATCGAGTTCAATTTGATTCAAATTGATGTCGATTTGGGTGCAATTTTGTCGGCATGACTAGGTCGAGCCGCCTCGAGCCCGAACTGATCCAATTTGGCCTGGAATTGAGCTTGGTTTGAGCCCAAATCTGATTCAAATCAACTCAATTTAATTCAAATAAATTCCAATCCACTTTTGGCTTAATTTGAATTTGTTTCCTAAATCTAGTAATTCCATCGACGGCTGTGATCAAACGAGAGCCTCGTTTCAGCTCAAATCTCGCGTTTCAGATGATTCGCTGAGACGAGAGCAGGCCTGGGACAGAGGCGAAGCTTCGATGTTTGGGTATAGAGAGAGTGAGTAGGAATAGAGGAAAAAAAAAAAAAAAAACGTTCGGATCGGCGGCCCTCTCCCGATGGCTCTAGATTCGCTCCCTCCTCTCTCTCTCGATTCCAGAGAGCCTCACCCATTCTCTCCCTCTCTGAGTTCCGAAGCCCCAGTGCCAGACGCCGGCCTCCTCTGTTCGCACGGTCCCAGCCCGACGCCGGCCTCCTCCATTCGCCCGAGTGCTCAGATCCCTCTCCCTCTCCCTCTCGCTCGTCTTCGCAGGCCGAAACCAAGACCGGACTCTTCACTGCGAGCCGAGCTCCCCCCGACAGGCTTCCTCCCGAACCCGACAGCAGCTCCCGTCCGACAACATTCGGACCGATCCCGACGCCAGAGGTCGTCGAACCCCTTTTGCTTGCAAGGTGAGTATTTCCTTTCTCTTCTTCTCCTCCTTTTTCTTCTCCCTCTTCTTTCTCTCTCCCTTGGTTTTAATCTTCTTCTTCCATTTGCTCTCTCTTCCTTTTCTTCTCTTTTCTTCCTCTTGTTCTTTTACTTCCTTCACCCATAATGGGATTTCAGAAATCTGAGAACATTTTTATGCCTAAGTTTATCTAAAGTTTCTGGAGGCCATGAGGCTCCTCATGATAGAGCTCATTTGCTTATGATTGAGTGATGGCTTGTAGGTAGATCGTTGTATTCTTTTTTTTTAAGAATCTTTGTGCTTATTGTGAATTCAAATGTTTGATGAAATGCTGTTGAAGGAGAGTCGTGGCATTTTGGTAGGAGTTGAATGATTAGCCTATTAAATAAAGTGTTAAAAAAAAACTCTTTCTTCCCTGTGATAGTTAGCGAATTGTGGCTTTGTGAATGAATTACTTTTTTTTTTTTTTTTTTTTTTATGGATACTTCATACGGAAAGTCAAGTTAATTGATCTTGTAAGCACGAATGGGCTTCATAGTAACGTCACTGTTGTTTGGGATTGAGTTCCTTGTACGTGAAATCTGCAGGTTGTTATGTTCATTAGAGGTTTGCATTGTGAAGCTTGCAGTTGTATAGGCTAAAAGATGTCATGGCATCCCTTACCAAACACATGCGATGTGCTTGTAGTAGTGTCCATTAAGAGGTATCATACACTTTAGCTAAGCAAAGATATTGAGCAAGTATAGTTACATCTCATCTCTTCCATATCTCTAATGAGTTTGTGTTTTGTACATAAATGAGCTTACACTTCGAGACACTTTGTTATGAGATTTGAGAAGACACTTGCCATTATTGTTGGTAGCAAGATTGTGGAATATCTTCGAGGTGTTTATTGTGTAAACCCTGAGAGATTTTGTGTAAATCATTTGGATGATTCTAATCAAGCATGTGTATTGGTTATGATTCCTATGCTAATTTATTTTATTTAAGCTTGTATAGTTAGCATACCACGTGTATGATGAAATACTTCAGTGAGGTTTCATTTGCTCTTAAAGCTTTGTTGTAAATGATTTTGGATAGTCTTTTTTTTTTACTTGTAGGAGTAACTCTAATTTTTGTTGCAGTAAGTTTGATGATGCCTTCACCACCACCTCTTGTTACTTAGCTTTGTTATGATACTTGATTGTTAAAGTGATGTTGCTTTGCTTTAATCGTTTCTGACGTTAATTAGAGGCTTATTAGTTATCTTCTCTTACTTGAAAGACTCTTTACTCTAATATTCCTTGTCGAATTTATCATCTCCTATTTGTCCAGTTACGAAGCATGGTGTTGATTTATTTCTTAGAAAATTCTTTCATATTAAATGGATTTTGATTGAAATAAGGAAGTCTTTATATGTTCATGCTTCAATACAGATCATATTTGTATGGCTATGTCTCTCACTTTTTGATTATCTTGATAAAAAAAAGAGCCTGTAAGATTTTTTTTTTAAGAGGGAGAAATGATCATGTGCTTTGTGAACTCAATGTGATATTACTCATGTTATTGAAACACTATTTTAATGGTTGGAGAAAGTCAACTCTTTTTCTTTACTTGCCATTACTTTTTATTCATGAAATCTGAGAAGAAAGCTTCTTTGGGTTGGCCTTTTATTCTTATGCATGTATACTCTTGATGGGCAATCGTTATATGGATCATGAGAACGCTTTTGTGAGGTATTTGGAAAGCTTTTGATTAAATAAGTGTGTATATCACGCCTTTTGTGGTTGCTTTCTTTCGCATGAACTTACAAGTGTTGCAATACCAAGTTATTTGTGAAGTGTCGTTCGAAGGAAATTATAATTGCTCGCTTTGCATTGAAACTTGGTGCGGTAGCATCTTTTATTTGAAGTGTTTCTAATGTGCTATCTAGGGGTTTGCAAATGAGAATAAAAAGAGTGATTCCCTTGAGTAGTTCTCACTTATGAGATTTATGAGCATACTTATTGATTCCGTTAAACATTGTCTAAAGCTTTAGGAATGTACTTGGAATGAAAGTTTTATGTATCATCTCTCTTGCTTTTCGTTGTATTATTTGGTATGAATTGTTGGGTAAATTTTGTCATGAGCCAAGCATTTACATGAATATTTAAAAGCATGATTTCGATACACTCTTGAAAATAGAGTTTGAAGCATGAGTTTTTTTTTTTTTTTTTTTTTCTTTGCTTAGACTTTTGAAAGGGGAAGTATTGTTGCTTTAGAAAAATATGTAGGCATGAAAATTTTGAGATTGTTTTTTTTTCTTTACAAGGTTTAAACTTCTTGCAAAATCATATGGATGGTACTATTAAAGTAGGCTTATGGATTGGTGTTAAAGAATGCTCTTGGAAATATTAGATAGTTTATAAATGTGGAAACTAGAAGTTCGTTGGAGAATAGTCATGCATCTCACGTTTCAAATCTATATTATGTTATAATGATGTCATGCTCTTTTTCCTTGAGTTTTAAAAACAAAGACATAAGAATTTCTTTCTTTTTGCTAAGTGCATGTGGTTGAAGTGTTAGGTTGGAAAGTCTTATGCTATACAAGCTTGCTCTTATTCGTTCACGTTTGACATAAAAGAAAGGGGAAGATTGAAAGATTACATGGGTAGTTTCTCTAATTTTTCTCACAAAATGCATGAATCCCTCTTCCTCGCAATTACATTTATCTTTTGATGTCATAATAAAAATTTACTTACTTTCATGGTTGGAGAAGTTTGAACTTATAAGTATTTCTCAAAATTGCATACGTGATTGATGGTTTAGGTACTTATGATTGGAGATTAGTTTACTTCGCTATAAATGGTTTTGCTTCCGTTAGCATTCGAGGTAGCATGCATTTGCGGATTTTGACTTTTTTAAATTTGTGTTAGTAAAATTGAATGGCCTCTTTTACTTGTAGTTCTTTGTTGGAAAGATGAAGATGCTTTGGAGAGTTTTAAGAGCTCTTCTTTTTGCATTGTAGAGTTTTGTGAATGTCTCTGTAGTCGGAAAGTTTTGTTAGGAAATACTTGGTAGTAAAAGATTTTTGCGGATGACTTTATAGTTAAGATTTGTACGAATTATTTTATATTGAGAAGTTTTGTCAAATGTTTTGAGGATTGTTTTGAGACGAGGTTTTATAGCATGTTTTGTGGATGTTTCTCTTTGTTTTTATTGAAGCTTTCTCGCAAGTCGTTTTGTGTAGCTAATTTGGGAAATTGCTTTTTTTTTTTTATTGAAAGAAGTCTTGATTGGCTTTGTTTTTAGTGTGATTTGTTAGCGGTTTTAGATTTATTTTTTTGAAGGCTTTTATACGACGTTTTTTTATGAAAGTTTTACAACGAGGGGTTTTATACAACTCTCTTGTTGGGAAGCTTTATGTTTCTACCCCACTCCAAACGAAAGATGAGACACTTGATTGTGGGTTGTTTGGGTAGAATTTTGTGTCAAGATAGGGGATTTTAGTAGATAACTCTTGGGAGGTTTTGTTGTAGTTTTTTGCAAATCATTTTGGGATCTGTGATTTTATAATTGAACTCGTTTAGTAAAGATCTCTTAGTAGCTTTTGGGGAAGTGGTTAGTGCTTTCCTATTGGAGTTAAAATCTCTTAGTGGTTATGGCTAGAGATAAGTTTTGAGGTTTTGAAACTTTAGTAGTAGTTTTGCATTAGAAGGCCTTTAGTGTCTTCTTGGAGTTAGATGATCCTTGCTTATTGGAGTCTGTTTTCTTTAGTATTAGCTTCTATAGAGAAGAGGAATAGAATTTTGGGAGAGATACAAGGTAAAATGACTCTTATTTTGGGTTTAGAGTTGGGAAGTTGTATCCCCTTAGTTGATATAGGATTTGTTTAGAATGTGTCGGTTAGTAGAGTTGGGTTCATATCAAGTGTCTCGTTTGGAGTGGGAACAGCAAAGGGCATTGTTGTCATTATAGGATGCATTTGACTGTTACGAAATGTATCCAATAACAACGATGCCTACACCCCTTTTTTATATCGGATTTTCGTTCTTTTTTCTTTTCATTGCGTTTAGTCGTGTTTTACTTCGTCCGTTAGTTTTCTTTGCTACTTTTTCTGCATCTTAGTACAACACACATACAAATTGAAGAGAACCCAAAAGACACAAACGACTCAACCAAATAACAAAGGTATGTTCTTATCTTTTTCTTACTGCACTTTCATTTCCTTACATAATCATTCGCTTATAGAACTGCTCTAATACACTCCTTTTTTGTTTCTTGCGAGGTACCTTTTGGAAAGCAATGTATAAGGAGCATGAAAGCATTTGGAGAAGGAACTGGGACAATCGGATCCAAGCATCAGTCGTCCCTACCCATCTGGTAGGGGCGCTACGGGCGGAACCACCGGGTCATAGCCCCCGGTGCTGTAAGTTTACTAAAACTTAGAAAACCTTTAGGGGCCTAGTTGATTGTACGCACCCCACCATTAGGGCCTTGTAGAAACTTCAATTATAATTAGGACTGTCTTTTACTTTTTCTTCTAGATCCCTAAAACCCTGTGACATCCGTATAGGGGTCTTAGGAATTAGAAAAGCAACACCACTTTTAGTCCTACAACATTAGTGACATCTAAGGACAAAAATTAAGGACTGAGTCTTAGAAAACATAGACTTAGGATGCATGCTCCCTATAGGATAGAAACATTAAAACAAAAAAAAACTTAGTGACACACTTTCCTAGATTTAGGTTTTGTTTTTCTTAATCCACTAATAATTAACTAACTAATTCTAATCTAATTCTTTAAAATTCATTAAAACACTTAATTCCTAATCAATTGATTATTAACATTTATAATTGCTAAATTCAAAATCTAAAACATAAACCTAAATCAATTCTAACTAATCTAATAATTAATCCTTAACCAATCTAAAATCTAAAAGATGTAGATTTTATTAGGGATTAAATTACAAATTAAGATTCATTAGGATAAGAGACTCCTAAATATCAAACCTTAGATTAACCTTTATAAAATCAATCAACAAACTCCTTAATACATAACAACCGCTCCAAAAGTGAAGTTTATTGGATGGACTACTCCGGGCTGCGGGGCTAAGTGTCCTAAGGAGGCTGGTTCCTCGAGCCTGGTGGCACAACGCCACGAATGAATCTAATGGAGCGTCAAAAATGTAAAATTAATTTTTCTAATTGGCTTAATTCAAACCTTAATTGATAATAAATCACTTAATCTACATTTCTTTTCTAATTTATAACCAACTAATAATTGAACAAAGTTGATTACCACTGGGTAACCCAGGCCTACGAGGCTATTAAGTTAGCCCCAAGGAGGGTGAAATAAACCTCACGGCCTCGGTGTGAAACAAAGGTGATAATCAATCAAATCCTAAAATACAATCTCTAAAATCAATCTTAAAGTATTAAGATTTAAACTTCAATTAAAATCTTCCTTTTGACCCTTTAACAAATCAAATACAAACAATTTTAACTAAATCATCCTACATAGGATCTATCCAAAACTGCACAGCCTACACACACCTTAGACTTATTTGGTTAGGACACGACTTCTAGCCCTAGGTTAGGCTGGCATTTTTTTTTTTTTTGCTGTTCAGTATTTACTACATGCACATATTCTATAAATGCTTTATTTATATATTTCCTGTTAGTTACTTTTTGTCATTTAGCTGCATTTATTTTCTGAATGGCATCTACGCTCATTTGTATATTTTCCTGTTATTTTATCTTGCGAGGTACATTGGATCCTGATGGTTGAGAACTAAAGAAGAGCATTTGCTTAGGAGCTTTTTGAGTGGCCGCGCCACAATCGGGGAGTATTTGCTTATAAGCTTGTAAGTGGCAGCGCCACAATCAGGTATGATCTCTGCAACTCGTAAAGCAATTTTATTCTAATTATATATCGAAACTGCTACACTCCACACACAATTTGTTAGTAGGTATTCTAGCATGTGTAGGTAGCCAGCCATAGGGTAGTTCACTAACGAAGCTTTGGCCCTATAGGTCAAAGCTTGCCCCCCTTCTGTGAGCCCTAGAGACCATTAGGGTCATTTAGGCCTGTAGAGTAGGCCACCTACTTGTGCCGGTTGGCATCGTTGTTTTCCCACACGAAGTGGGCATCGTTGTTTTTTTCTGCTAGGACTTTGGCCTTTTCTGGCTCTTGGGTACGATACCCCCCCCTTTTTTTTTCTTTCTTTCTGTGAGCCCTAGAGACCATTAGGGTCATTTAGGCCTGTAGAGTAGGCCACCTACTCGTGCCATTGGGCACCGTTGTTTTCCCACACGAAATGGGCATGACTCTGATGATTTTCTGTGCGGGTATCTTGCCTGAAGGATACCCTTAGGGTGTGTTTATTTACTTTTTCTGTACTTTGAATGTCATGCATACGTTCTTACACACTTTTCTCCACAATGCACTTTACATACATACATGCCTTTCATTAGTGGATCTAAGGACATTTCTTATTTATGCATCTTTTCATGCATCATACAACGATAGGTCTATTCGTCTGCATATTGTAGAGTCGTTGATTTAAGTCTTCTGAACTATTGATCCTTGAATCTTTAGGATAGAGCCTTCCCATCTTGCATACATATAAGGCGATTGGTTGTGCTTAGGATTTTAGCTGGCTTCCTTTTTCAGGCAAGGGATAAGTCCAGATTGCATTAGCTAGGTCGTAGATGTTAGTGTTGTGTGTACAACACTACATCTCTTATAGATTTAGGATCTAAAGGTGAGGGATACGAGTGTACCCCTATACACCTTATTGGTGGGTAAGCTCTCCATCCTTTCGGAAGCTATAAACCCTACCCATCTGCGTCACACGGATGACGCCACCTCCTTCCTTCTCTCGTGCATGTTTGAGTGCAACATCTTCTCTCTTTTTCTCCAGTTTCCACTTCTTCTAGCCGACCGGATCTTGAATGAACCATGTGTGATTGATTGAACCAATTTGGGACCTTCCCCTTTGATTAGGAAAACCTAGAAAATCCCATTGCACTAAACCCATTAGAGAAGATAATCTAACATCCTTAATCGAGAGTTTTCTTAGATCAAGGTCTAAGATGTAATTAACTACGGGGGCTTGCGCCCGTAGGAAACCGATCCCCACAATCAAATAAACCTCATCCGAGCTGATGTATCGAATGGGGGAAATCTCGTGAATTTAGGGTTATAGATATTATTATCCATCGAGGTTGGTAGGTGAAAGCCGCTATCCTCCATGGCTAATCGTATCTATAACTCCATCTGCTCTTCCATCGGCCTGCTTGTGTCGATTGTAAAGGTCTACGACCATTTTGTCCTACGGGATAGTGTGATCGTACCCTTTGCATTCGAACCACACGAGCGGAATCCTTTCGGAGACCCACAGATTTCTGGCGACCACGGTGGGACAGGTTTCTCTCTCCATCTTCAGATGTTAAATTATATTTTCTTGTGTGCATTCCGGGTTCAGTGCTCCTTAGATTAGGTTTGTCCTATTCTTAGATAGGGTCATTTTCTTAGTTAGGTTCCCTTCTTTGTTAGGGTTTCCCTTAGCTTTGGTCCCTTTCCTTCCGACCTTTTAGGTCATTTCGTGCCTTATCAAATTCTCTTCTTCCTGTCGGGTTTCTGAGTTTGCTCAGCTCTCTCACCCTGAGACCGTCGAGCAGACCCCGACACCTTCTTACCTTTCGTAGGTACTTGATACCTAAGGGTGGATTAGTTGTTGATAGTAGCTCAGATGAGGAAGGAGACTTCTGACGTCAGACTACTAGCAAATAACCTATTCCCCATCAGATATGTGGAATTAGAGTCGAGAATTCCCATAAAAATCTTATGACACTTCTTCCACTAGTGTTGGTTGTTTGCTACAGACTAGCAAACCTTCCTACCTCTTATAAATATTCCTTTGTATTCGTATTCCTTGAAAAGATTCTTCTTACTTTTCGGCAGTCTGTGTGGCCACGACGATTTGTCCTCTACCACACGATGTTCGCTTCGAAGAGTATAAGGTTATCTTTAAAAGGGATACACTAAGATGTTGTAGAGATTCTTGTCCTTGTATTTGTGTACACCAATCATACTGGTGCTAACACAAAACCCTTAATTTTGTCCCTCCTTTGTGAAGCATTGTTTTACCCAGTTTCGCTTGTCACCTAAAGCGTGGTCTGGGATACCAAAACCAATAAGTCAAACCCCCATTTCTAGAGGTGAACTGGGTCCATGCCCACCTACGCTAGTCAGGTGTGGAGATGTTGATCCACTATCCCTATTTAAATTTTTTTTCTTCTATCAGTCATGATTCGAGAGTTGTTCTTTTACCCAGTTTCGCTTGTCACCCCAAGCGTGGTCTGGGATACCAAAACCAATAATTTCAAATCTACTTTCTATAGGTGATACTGGGTCCATGCCCACCTACGCTAGTCAGGTGTGGAGATGTTGATCCACTATCCCTATTTAAATTTTTTTTTTTTTTCTTCTATCAGTCATGATTCGAGAGTTGTTCTTTTACCCAGTTTCGCTTGTCACCCCAAGCGTGGTCTGGGATACCAAAACCAATAATTTCAAATCTACTTTCTATAGGTGATACTGGGTCCATACCCACCTGTGTTAGTCAGGTGTGGTGATGTTGATCCGATGTCCCTAATTTGAATCTATTTCTCAGAGGTGATACTGGGTCCATACCCACCTAGGTTAATTAGGTGTGGTATGGTAGATCCAATATCCCTAAACCCAACCCACTTTCTATAGGTGATACTGGGTCCATGCCAACCTGTGTTAGTCAGGTGTGGTTATGTTGATCCAAGGTCCCTAATTTAAATATACTTTCTTTAGGTGATACTGGGTCCATACCAACCTGTGTTAGTCAGGTGTGGTTATGTTGATCCAATGTCCCTAATTCAAATCTATTTTTCATAGGTGATATTGAGTCCATGCCCACTTGTGTTAGTCAGGTGTGGTTATGTTGATCCAATGTCCCTATATAAGTTTCCTTCTCTTATCGGTCATGATACGATAGTTGTTCGTTTCCTGTCACTTGTATGTATCCCTATGTATAGACATAACTCCAAAGGATCTCTTCTACTTTTCGACAGTCCGTGGCCACGACGATTTGTCCTCTACCACGTGATGTTCGTCATACAAAGTATGAGATTATCTTTAGTGGTTGTATGTAAATACGCCGTAGGGATGTTTGTACTTGCACTCATGCCCACCAATTGCTCTGGTGTTGTGGCATGAAATCTCTTTTTCAGTCCCCTTCAAGGGTTGACTTCCCCCAGTTTCACTTGTCACCTTCAAGTGTGGTCTGGGATACCAAAACTACTAATTCAGATCTCTATGGAACGTGATACTGGGTCCATCCTTGATCTACACTAGTCAAATGTAGTGATGTTGATCCATTGTCACTATGCAAATTTTCCTACAAATTCTGTTGTAACAATTGTGCTTCCCAGTTTCATTCATACGAGTTGAATGTGGCCTGGGTTACCAAAGCCAATGTCTCACTCCTTTATAGATCCTGCACATAATCGTCTTTCTCTTTCCCCAGTTTCATTCATGAGTTGAATATGGCCTGGGTTATCAAAGCCAATAATTTTCCTCTCTTTATGTTCCAGTATACTTGATCTATATCTGTGAACATAATGTAAAAAAAAATGATTTTAAAAGAGAGGGAAACTCTTAATTGAGTAGAATCGGTTGCCCTTATCACAAGAGGAACCCGGTTCTACACTCCAAGAGCCGAAAGCCCCTCCAAAATTATCTCCCTCAAGGCTTCTTTATGATTGCTTAGGAGATGACATGATATTCAATTCTCTTACTATAACTTTTCCTTTAGAGGGTGTGATTTTTCCCCACCCATGATGTGGTACATCTTGCTTTAAGATGTTAACATCCTTTCTCAGTGGATTTTGATCTTCTAGTAGAAAGTCAATCCATTTCTTCCTTTAGTGACATAATTTCTCATGGAGGTTTTGTCCTTAGCTGCAAGTGCAATCTCTCTGAATGCATAAATGTTTCTTGCACTTCTCACAGGGTCCCATCAATTAGTATGGGTGCTACCACTGTGGTTCCTTTTGTAATCATTGGCTTTGACATGATTATGATTCTTAGTGGCAAGTGTGTCCCTTCGCCACTTCTATTATACCTTCTTTAGCCTGAGACTATTATTTCCATTCGGCTGTTTGTATACTCATCCTTGTTTAGAGAGATATACGTCAGTCGGTTATTTCATGTTGTATATGATTCCATTTTATCTAAGGAATTCTGCTTGTATTTTAATTACTCATGGCCACGACGATTTGTCCTCTACCATGTGGTAACTAAAATATGAGCTCGAGATTTCTTAGATAATGAATTACTTGCTGCTTTGTCTTTCTCACAGCACCACGCACATGAGCGTTGGGTGGTTGTTGAGCTCCTTTCCTCTTCCTATCGCCACGGCAGACATACTAGTGATAGTAGAGTGTACCTGTCCTCTTCTTATCACCCTGGCCGATGCCCTGGGCGGTAGTAGAGTGTTTCTTATCCTCTCCTTATCACCTCGGCAGCTGCGCCAGGTGATAGTTGAGTGTTCTTTTAGTAATCATTGATCCTTGATATGATTGTTATTTTTAGTGGCTAGTGTGTTCCCTCGCCACTCCCATTGATCTTTCCTTAATAAGAGATTATCCTTTCTACTCAACTGTTTGTATGTTCCTCTTTTTAGAGAGATATGCATCAGTTGATTGTTTCAAGTTGTATGATTTCAATTTTACCTAAGAAGTCCTACTTATGTTTTGATTACTCATGGCCACGACGATTTGTCCTCTACCATGTGGTAATTGAAATATAAGTTTGAGATTTTCTTAGATGATGGATTGCTTACTTTTCTTTCCCTCACAGCACCACGTACTTGTGCGTTGGGTGGTTGTAGAGGTGATTTCTACTCTTTGTTTCGCCGTTTCGAATATGGTCAGGCAAACATTGAGTCATCCTCATTCACTGTTGCGATCTGGTCAGGTGAATGTTGGATTTTGTCTTTTGTTCTGCTGTTGCGATCTGGTCAGGCAGACATTAGACCTTTTGGGAAGCTCTTTATTCATTGTTGCGAATATGGTCAGATGAATATTGAGCTGTTCTCATTCGCCGTTGCGAATATGGTCAGGCGAATGCTGAACTCCCTTGCTCTTTTCACCCTTTGTCTCGCTGTTGCGATCTGGTCAGGCGAACATTGGGTTGTCCTCATTCACTGTTGCGAATATGGTCAGGTGAATGTTGGGCTTACTTCTTTTGTCCCACCGTTGCGATTTTGGTCAGGTGGACATTAGAATTTTGGGAGGGCTCATTATTCGCTGCTGCGAATATGGTCAGGCGGATTTTGAGCCATTTTCATTCGCTGTTGCGATCTGGTCAGGCGAATGTTGACTCCCCTTTCTGGTTGGGTGCCCGACAGAGTCCCTGGGAGGCATACTTCACCACCTCTTCATTCCCCCTATTTTATTTCCTGTTTGGGGGTTGTTGAGTTTTCTTCTAACTCTTTGTTTCGCCGTTTCGAATAAGGTCAGGCAGACATTGAGTCATCCTCATTCACTGTTGCGATCTGGTCAGGTGAGTGTTGGATTTTGTCTTTTGTTCCACTGTTGCGATTTTGGTCAGGTGGACATCAGACCTTTTGGGAAGCTCTTTATTCGTTGTTGCGAATATGGTCAGATGAATATTGAGCTGTTCTCATTCGCCGTTGCGAATATGGTCAGGCGAATGCTGAACTCCCTTTCTCTTTCCCCCTTTGTCTTGCTGTTGCGATCTGGTCAGGCAGACATCGGGTCGTCCTCATTCACTGTTGCGATCTGGTCAGGTGAATGTTGGACTTCTTTCTTTTGTTCCACTGTTGCGATTTTGGTCAGGTGGGCATTAGACCTTTTGGGAAGCTCTTTATTCGCTGTTGCGAATATGGTCAGGTGGATATTGAGCTGTTCTCATTCGCTGTTGCGAATATGGTCAGGCGAATGTAGAACTCCCTCTCTTTCTTTACTTCTTGTTTTGCTGTTTCGAACATGGTCAAGCAAACCCGGAGTTGTCCTCGTTCGCTGTTGCGAATATGGTCAGGTGGATGTGGACCTCCTTTCTTTTCTCTATTCTGCTGTTGCGATGTGGTCAGGCAGATAGATGATTTCCTTACTTTTGATTACTATTATTTTCCTATGATTATCACTTTGCCATTTGATATGATTTTCAGATGATTGCGGAATTCCATTCTCTTCACGTCATCTTAGATGTATATTCTAGATGATGGTTGAATTTCCTTTGGACTCTTTATGAATTTGTTTCAATTCTACTCATCTGAGTATGAGATTTCCTTCTCCTATTCTGCCACTTTGGTTGGACAGATAGTTGAGTTGCTTTCTTTAACTCTCTCATTGTTGATCTTGTTCTGTTACTTGACCCTAGAGTTGTATCCTCCTTGAGTTAGGGAGGTCAACGCCAACACGTACGGTTCACTTGTTGTTCGCCGCACCTGTTGGGGGTCCGTTTGTTGACCTCGATTTTCGCTCAGGCACTCTCGAGCACCTTCGATCGGCTTAATTAGACCTCGTCGAGCTCAATTCGAACTCGAATCGATCCAAATTGATTTCAATTAGACTCGATTGCACTCAATTTAATTTATTTTAATTGCATCGAGTTCAATTTGATTCAAATTGATGTCGATTTGGGTGCAATTTTGTCGGCATGACTAGGTCGAGCCGCCTCGAGCCCGAACTGATCCAATTTGGCCTGGAATTGAGCTTGGTTTGAGCCCAAATCTGATTCAAATCAACTCAATTTAATTCAAATAAATTCCAATCCACTTTTGGCTTAATTTGAATTTGTTTCCTAAATCTAGTAATTCCATCGACGGCTGTGATCAAACGAGAGCCTCGTTTCAGCTCAAATCTCGCGTTTCAGATGATTCGCTGAGACGAGAGCAGGCCTGGGACAGAGGCGAAGCTTCGATGTTTGGGTATAGAGAGAGTGAGTAGGAATAGAGGAAAAAAAAAAAAAAAACGTTCGGATCGGCGGCCCTCTCCCGATGGCTCTAGATTCGCTCCCTCCTCTCTCTCTCGATTCCAGAGAGCCTCACCCATTCTCTCCCTCTCTGAGTTCCGAAGCCCCAGTGCCAGACGCCGGCCTCCTCTGTTCGCACGGTCCCAGCCCGACGCCGGCCTCCTCCATTCGCCCGAGTGCTCAGATCCCTCTCCCTCTCCCTCTCGCTCGTCTTCGCAGGCCGAAACCAAGACCGGACTCTTCACTGCGAGCCGAGCTCCCCCCGACAGGCTTCCTCCCGAACCCGACAGCAGCTCCCGTCCGACAACATTCGGACCGATCCCGACGCCAGAGGTCGTCGAACCCCTTTTGCTTGCAAGGTGAGTATTTCCTTTCTCTTCTTCTCCTCCTTTTTCTTCTCCCTCTTCTTTCTCTCTCCCTTGGTTTTAATCTTCTTCTTCCATTTGCTCTCTCTTCCTTTTCTTCTCTTTTCTTCCTCTTGTTCTTTTACTTCCTTCACCCATAATGGGATTTCAGAAATCTGAGAACATTTTTATGCCTAAGTTTATCTAAAGTTTCTGGAGGCCATGAGGCTCCTCATGATAGAGCTCATTTGCTTATGATTGAGTGATGGCTTGTAGGTAGATCGTTGTATTCTTTTTTTTAAGAATCTTTGTGCTTATTGTGAATTCAAATGTTTGATGAAATGCTGTTGAAGGAGAGTCGTGGCATTTTGGTAGGAGTTGAATGATTAGCCTATTAAATAAAGTGTTAAAAAAAAACTCTTTCTTCCCTGTGATAGTTAGCGAATTGTGGCTTTGTGAATGAATTACTTTTTTTTTTTTTTTTTTTTTATGGATACTTCATACGGAAAGTCAAGTTAATTGATCTTGTAAGCACGAATGGGCTTCATAGTAACGTCACTGTTGTTTGGGATTGAGTTCCTTGTACGTGAAATCTGCAGGTTGTTATGTTCATTAGAGGTTTGCATTGTGAAGCTTGCAGTTGTATAGGCTAAAAGATGTCATGGCATCCCTTACCAAACACATGCGATGTGCTTGTAGTAGTGTCCATTAAGAGGTATCATACACTTTAGCTAAGCAAAGATATTGAGCAAGTATAGTTACATCTCATCTCTTCCATATCTCTAATGAGTTTGTGTTTTGTACATAAATGAGCTTACACTTCGAGACACTTTGTTATGAGATTTGAGAAGACACTTGCCATTATTGTTGGTAGCAAGATTGTGGAATATCTTCGAGGTGTTTATTGTGTAAACCCTGAGAGATTTTGTGTAAATCATTTGGATGATTCTAATCAAGCATGTGTATTGGTTATGATTCCTATGCTAATTTATTTTATTTAAGCTTGTATAGTTAGCATACCACGTGTATGATGAAATACTTCAGTGAGGTTTCATTTGCTCTTAAAGCTTTGTTGTAAATGATTTTGGATAGTCTTTTTTTTTTACTTGTAGGAGTAACTCTAATTTTTGTTGCAGTAAGTTTGATGATGCCTTCACCACCACCTCTTGTTACTTAGCTTTGTTATGATACTTGATTGTTAAAGTGATGTTGCTTTGCTTTAATCGTTTCTGACGTTAATTAGAGGCTTATTAGTTATCTTCTCTTACTTGAAAGACTCTTTACTCTAATATTCCTTGTCGAATTTATCATCTCCTATTTGTCCAGTTACGAAGCATGGTGTTGATTTATTTCTTAGAAAATTCTTTCATATTAAATGGATTTTGATTGAAATAAGGAAGTCTTTATATGTTCATGCTTCAATACAGATCATATTTGTATGGCTATGTCTCTCACTTTTTGATTATCTTGATAAAAAAAAGAGCCTGTAAGATTTTTTTTTAAGAGGGAGAAATGATCATGTGCTTTGTGAACTCAATGTGATATTACTCATGTTATTGAAACACTATTTTAATGGTTGGAGAAAGTCAACTCTTTTTCTTTACTTGCCATTACTTTTTATTCATGAAATCTGAGAAGAAAGCTTCTTTGGGTTGGCCTTTTATTCTTATGCATGTATACTCTTGATGGGCAATCGTTATATGGATCATGAGAACGCTTTTGTGAGGTATTTGGAAAGCTTTTGATTAAATAAGTGTGTATATCACGCCTTTTGTGGTTGCTTTCTTTCGCATGAACTTACAAGTGTTGCAATACCAAGTTATTTGTGAAGTGTCGTTCGAAGGAAATTATAATTGCTCGCTTTGCATTGAAACTTGGTGCGGTAGCATCTTTTATTTGAAGTGTTTCTAATGTGCTATCTAGGGGTTTGCAAATGAGAATAAAAAGAGTGATTCCCTTGAGTAGTTCTCACTTATGAGATTTATGAGCATACTTATTGATTCCGTTAAACATTGTCTAAAGCTTTAGGAATGTACTTGGAATGAAAGTTTTATGTATCATCTCTCTTGCTTTTCGTTGTATTATTTGGTATGAATTGTTGGGTAAATTTTGTCATGAGCCAAGCATTTACATGAATATTTAAAAGCATGATTTCGATACACTCTTGAAAATAGAGTTTGAAGCATGAGTTGTTTTTTTTTTTTTTTTTTCTTTGCTTAGACTTTTGAAAGGGGAAGTATTGTTGCTTTAGAAAAATATGTAGGCATGAAAATTTTGAGATTGTTTTTTTTTCTTTACAAGGTTTAAACTTCTTGCAAAATCATATGGATGGTACTATTAAAGTAGGCTTATGGATTGGTGTTAAAGAATGCTCTTGGAAATATTAGATAGTTTATAAATGTGGAAACTAGAAGTTCGTTGGAGAATAGTCATGCATCTCACGTTTCAAATCTATATTATGTTATAATGATGTCATGCTCTTTTTCCTTGAGTTTTAAAAACAAAGACATAAGAATTTCTTTCTTTTTGCTAAGTGCATGTGGTTGAAGTGTTAGGTTGGAAAGTCTTATGCTATACAAGCTTGCTCTTATTCGTTCACGTTTGACATAAAAGAAAGGGGAAGATTGAAAGATTACATGGGTAGTTTCTCTAATTTTTCTCACAAAATGCATGAATCCCTCTTCCTCGCAATTACATTTATCTTTTGATGTCATAATAAAAATTTACTTACTTTCATGGTTGGAGAAGTTTGAACTTATAAGTATTTCTCAAAATTGCATACGTGATTGATGGTTTAGGTACTTATGATTGGAGATTAGTTTACTTCGCTATAAATGGTTTTGCTTCCGTTAGCATTCGAGGTAGCATGCATTTGCGGATTTTGACTTTTTTAAATTTGTGTTAGTAAAATTGAATGGCCTCTTTTACTTGTAGTTCTTTGTTGGAAAGATGAAGATGCTTTGGAGAGTTTTAAGAGCTCTTCTTTTTGCATTGTAGAGTTTTGTGAATGTCTCTGTAGTCGGAAAGTTTTGTTAGGAAATACTTGGTAGTAAAAGATTTTTGCGGATGACTTTATAGTTAAGATTTGTACGAATTATTTTATATTGAGAAGTTTTGTCAAATGTTTTGAGGATTGTTTTGAGACGAGGTTTTATAGCATGTTTTGTGGATGTTTCTCTTTGTTTTTATTGAAGCTTTCTCGCAAGTCGTTTTGTGTAGCTAATTTGGGAAATTGCTTTTTTTTTTTTTATTGAAAGAAGTCTTGATTGGCTTTGTTTTTAGTGTGATTTGTTAGCGGTTTTAGATTTATTTTTTTGAAGGCTTTTATACGACGTTTTTTTATGAAAGTTTTACAACGAGGGGTTTTATACAACTCTCTTGTTGGGAAGCTTTATGTTTCTACCCCACTCCAAACGAAAGATGAGACACTTGATTGTGGGTTGTTTGGGTAGAATTTTGTGTCAAGATAGGGGATTTTAGTAGATAACTCTTGGGAGGTTTTGTTGTAGTTTTTTGCAAATCATTTTGGGATCTGTGATTTTATAATTGAACTCGTTTAGTAAAGATCTCTTAGTAGCTTTTGGGGAAGTGGTTAGTGCTTTCCTATTGGAGTTAAAATCTCTTAGTGGTTATGGCTAGAGATAAGTTTTGAGGTTTTGAAACTTTAGTAGTAGTTTTGCATTAGAAGGCCTTTAGTGTCTTCTTGGAGTTAGATGATCCTTGCTTATTGGAGTCTGTTTTCTTTAGTATTAGCTTCTATAGAGAAGAGGAATAGAATTTTGGGAGAGATACAAGGTAAAATGACTCTTATTTTGGGTTTAGAGTTGGGAAGTTGTATCCCCTTAGTTGATATAGGATTTGTTTAGAATGTGTCGGTTAGTAGAGTTGGGTTCATATCAAGTGTCTCGTTTGGAGTGGGAACAGCAAAGGGCATTGTTGTCATTATAGGATGCATTTGACTGTTACGAAATGTATCCAATAACAACGATGCCTACACCCCTTTTTTATATCGGATTTTCGTTCTTTTTTTCTTTTCATTGCGTTTAGTCGTGTTTTACTTCGTCCGTTAGTTTTCTTTGCTACTTTTTCTGCATCTTAGTACAACACACATACAAATTGAAGAGAACCCAAAAGACACAAACGACTCAACCAAATAACAAAGGTATGTTCTTATCTTTTTCTTACTGCACTTTCATTTCCTTACATAATCATTCGCTTATAGAACTGCTCTAATACACTCCTTTTTTGTTTCTTGCGAGGTACCTTTTGGAAAGCAATGTATAAGGAGCATGAAAGCATTTGGAGAAGGAACTGGGACAATCGGATCCAAGCATCAGTCGTCCCTACCCATCTGGTAGGGGCGCTACGGGCGGAACCACCGGGTCATAGCCCCCGGTGCTGTAAGTTTACTAAAACTTAGAAAACCTTTAGGGGCCTAGTTGATTGTACGCACCCCACCATTAGGGCCTTGTAGAAACTTCAATTATAATTAGGACTGTCTTTTACTTTTTCTTCTAGATCCCTAAAACCCTGTGACATCCGTATAGGGGTCTTAGGAATTAGAAAAGCAACACCACTTTTAGTCCTACAACATTAGTGACATCTAAGGACAAAAATTAAGGACTGAGTCTTAGAAAACATAGACTTAGGATGCATGCTCCCTATAGGATAGAAACATTAAAACAAAAAAAAACTTAGTGACACACTTTCCTAGATTTAGGTTTTGTTTTTCTTAATCCACTAATAATTAACTAACTAATTCTAATCTAATTCTTTAAAATTCATTAAAACACTTAATTCCTAATCAATTGATTATTAACATTTATAATTGCTAAATTCAAAATCTAAAACATAAACCTAAATCAATTCTAACTAATCTAATAATTAATCCTTAACCAATCTAAAATCTAAAAGATGTAGATTTTATTAGGGATTAAATTACAAATTAAGATTCATTAGGATAAGAGACTCCTAAATATCAAACCTTAGATTAACCTTTATAAAATCAATCAACAAACTCCTTAATACATAACAACCGCTCCAAAAGTGAAGTTTATTGGATGGACTACTCCGGGCTGCGGGGCTAAGTGTCCTAAGGAGGCTGGTTCCTCGAGCCTGGTGGCACAACGCCACGAATGAATCTAATGGAGCGTCAAAAATGTAAAATTAATTTTTCTAATTGGCTTAATTCAAACCTTAATTGATAATAAATCACTTAATCTACATTTCTTTTCTAATTTATAACCAACTAATAATTGAACAAAGTTGATTACCACTGGGTAACCCAGGCCTACGAGGCTATTAAGTTAGCCCCAAGGAGGGTGAAATAAACCTCACGGCCTCGGTGTGAAACAAAGGTGATAATCAATCAAATCCTAAAATACAATCTCTAAAATCAATCTTAAAGTATTAAGATTTAAACTTCAATTAAAATCTTCCTTTTGACCCTTTAACAAATCAAATACAAACAATTTTAACTAAATCATCCTACATAGGATCTATCCAAAACTGCACAGCCTACACACACCTTAGACTTATTTGGTTAGGACACGACTTCTAGCCCTAGGTTAGGCTGGCATTTTTTTTTTTTTGCTGTTCAGTATTTACTACATGCACATATTCTATAAATGCTTTATTTATATATTTCCTGTTAGTTACTTTTTGTCATTTAGCTGCATTTATTTTCTGAATGGCATCTACGCTCATTTGTATATTTTCCTGTTATTTTATCTTGCGAGGTACATTGGATCCTGATGGTTGAGAACTAAAGAAGAGCATTTGCTTAGGAGCTTTTTGAGTGGCCGCGCCACAATCGGGGAGTATTTGCTTATAAGCTTGTAAGTGGCAGCGCCACAATCAGGTATGATCTCTGCAACTCGTAAAGCAATTTTATTCTAATTATATATCGAAACTGCTACACTCCACACACAATTTGTTAGTAGGTATTCTAGCATGTGTAGGTAGCCAGCCATAGGGTAGTTCACTAACGAAGCTTTGGCCCTATAGGTCAAAGCTTGCCCCCCTTCTGTGAGCCCTAGAGACCATTAGGGTCATTTAGGCCTGTAGAGTAGGCCACCTACTTGTGCCGGTTGGCATCGTTGTTTTCCCACACGAAGTGGGCATCGTTGTTTTTTTCTGCTAGGACTTTGGCCTTTTCTGGCTCTTGGGTACGATACCCCCCCCTTTTTTTTTCTTTCTTTCTGTGAGCCCTAGAGACCATTAGGGTCATTTAGGCCTGTAGAGTAGGCCACCTACTCGTGCCATTGGGCACCGTTGTTTTCCCACACGAAATGGGCATGACTCTGATGATTTTCTGTGCGGGTATCTTGCCTGAAGGATACCCTTAGGGTGTGTTTATTTACTTTTTCTGTACTTTGAATGTCATGCATACGTTCTTACACACTTTTCTCCACAATGCACTTTACATACATACATGCCTTTCATTAGTGGATCTAAGGACATTTCTTATTTATGCATCTTTTCATGCATCATACAACGATAGGTCTATTCGTCTGCATATTGTAGAGTCGTTGATTTAAGTCTTCTGAACTATTGATCCTTGAATCTTTAGGATAGAGCCTTCCCATCTTGCATACATATAAGGCGATTGGTTGTGCTTAGGATTTTAGCTGGCTTCCTTTTTCAGGCAAGGGATAAGTCCAGATTGCATTAGCTAGGTCGTAGATGTTAGTGTTGTGTGTACAACACTACATCTCTTATAGATTTAGGATCTAAAGGTGAGGGATACGAGTGTACCCCTATACACCTTATTGGTGGGTAAGCTCTCCATCCTTTCGGAAGCTATAAACCCTACCCATCTGCGTCACACGGATGACGCCACCTCCTTCCTTCTCTCGTGCATGTTTGAGTGCAACATCTTCTCTCTTTTTCTCCAGTTTCCACTTCTTCTAGCCGACCGGATCTTGAATGAACCATGTGTGATTGATTGAACCAATTTGGGACCTTCCCCTTTGATTAGGAAAACCTAGAAAATCCCATTGCACTAAACCCATTAGAGAAGATAATCTAACATCCTTAATCGAGAGTTTTCTTAGATCAAGGTCTAAGATGTAATTAACTACGGGGGCTTGCGCCCGTAGGAAACCGATCCCCACAATCAAATAAACCTCATCCGAGCTGATGTATCGAATGGGGGAAATCTCGTGAATTTAGGGTTATAGATATTATTATCCATCGAGGTTGGTAGGTGAAAGCCGCTATCCTCCATGGCTAATCGTATCTATAACTCCATCTGCTCTTCCATCGGCCTGCTTGTGTCGATTGTAAAGGTCTACGACCATTTTGTCCTACGGGATAGTGTGATCGTACCCTTTGCATTCGAACCACACGAGCGGAATCCTTTCGGAGACCCACATGGTCCTCGACCAACTGTGCCAACTCCATGGCCTCCCCCAGGTCGTGTGGTCTCATCACTCTAACGGCTGCTCTGATTTCTGGTTTGAGCCCCTTCATGAAGTTCCCCTCAAGCACGGTATCAGAAAGACGATCCAACCTGCTAGCTAGGTACTCAAACCGGTCCCGGAACTCTGCTACTGTCCCCTCCTGTGTCAGCGCAAAGAACTGCTCGTAGAAATCCCCTCCGCTGCTGGTTCGGAAACGTTCTAGTAGGCAATCCTTGAACTCCCTCCAGTTTCGGATAGGTCGCCTCATGTCCCGCCACTGGTACCATGCCAGTGCCTTCCCTTCCAAACACAGTCCTGCCGCTGTCAGTTTCTCCTCCTCTGTCAACCCGTTGACTGCAAAATACCGTTCCACCTTGTAAATCCAGCCATGGCCATCTTCCCCCTCAAAGATGGGCATCTTCAACTTCCTCACCTTCGGATCCCTTCCGTTACCCCGGTACTCTCCATAACCTCCCATGCCTCGAAGATGAGGTGTTCCCCAAGTATCCCGGTCCTCCCTCCCACGTTGGTATCCGGTTCCATCGTCATAATCCCCTCTTCCCCTTTCAGAATCAGCACCTCGACGCTGAAATTCAGCACCTCGACGCTGATATTCTCCTCTTCTTTCACCAAAATCTGCACTTCCTTCATATTCTCCCCTCCGGCCTTCAAAATCCATACCTTGACGCTGAAAATCAGCACCTCGACGCTGGAAATCAGCACCTCGACGCTGAAACTCAGCACCTCGACGGTCATTCCCCAAGCTCATCTCCTCTTTAGAAAGTGGCTCTAGAGGTGGCATGTCGTCGTCTCCCTCAAGGATCTCCACAGCCGGAATCCTCCTTCCCCGAGGCGGGTTCGGATTTCCTCCTACGCCATGGTCGCCGACAGTCTCTCTTGCATCCGATGCCGTCGGATTAGCCTTCATCTCAAGTAATTTCTTCATCATCTCTTCCATGGCCGTGAATTTCCCCTCCAACCTTTCGTTGTTGGTGGTGATTTGATTTTGAAATTCAAAAAAATTTTCTTCCAAATCGGTTTTCAATTGACCGATCTCGCCTTCCAAGACGTCCACCTTCTTTCCGGCCATTGCTCTCCTCACGGATCTCCCAAAATCTTCTTCCGGACAAGCTAAACTTGCTGAAATTTCAGAATTTCAGCCGCCGGTGGTCCCAAATCGATGCTCTGATACCAATTTGATAGGAAACTCTTGGATTTCCAAGTGTTTCACACCAAGAACCAAGTAGATTTAGGATGAAAACTGCTGTCCACACAAGAAAACAGCCCAAAACAGTGGATTCGGAGAGAAAACGAAGGAGAAAACGTAAGAGGAAACAAAGCAAACACTTTTATTTAATGAGAGATGAGAAGCACTTGCAAGATACAACTTTCCTTCAATCCGAGAGGAAGGAAAAACTCTCCAAATCTCTAGCCGTAGCCTAGAGCCCAAGAACACAAACCCTAGATCTCAAAAAGACTCAAATTCAAGATAAAACCCTTTTCCCCCTATTCCTCCTAATTTATCATGAAAGGAGGATTACAATTTACCTAATTACCCTTCTCATTCAAATCTTCCCTCCCAAAATTCAATTTACATCAAGTGGGCCCCCCTTGATGTTTCCGCCCCCTCCCTGGCCTGCTCTCTTCCGCCGGCTATAAGCCAAGACCGGTCCAGGGTGGACCGGTCCAGCCGACCCAGGATGGGCCGGCGTAACAGAAGGGAAATGTAAGATGCAGTGGTAACCTGATAAGTTTTTCTTCCCATTCTTTGCTAGGGTTGAGTGAGGAATTTACAATGCAAAAATTGCATTTGTTCACATTTTTTAGGTAAATTCACTTATCTATGAATCACATTGAAACCCAACACTCAATAAAATTGTGAAACATGCATTTGCATTTCCTCTAGCTCCTACAAGCAAAAATTACCTTTGGTTTGTTGGTCCTTATATAGTTAAGGACAAAGGAGCAGTACATATTTCCAATTTTCTTGTGACCTTTGGTTGCTTGGATGGGGTAAATTGTGACCTTTAGAGAAGAGATTGCAGCTTTAAATAAACAAAAATGGAGTATTTACTTTTGCTGTCTTCTGAATTTATTGATCTAATGATTTATTATTGTATCTTGACATCATCTTACTGACAAATTTTTGTATCTCAGAAATCTGCAGGTGGCGTGCTTTTACCAAAATCAGCAGTTAAATTTGAAAGATATCTGATGGGTGAGGTGAGGAAATAGGATAATAATTTAAGTTGTTAACTCCTTAAAACAAGAATATTGTGTAGTGAATAGTTCTCTTTTCTTTGAAAGATTTTATCTGTTGGTGCTGATGTTGGTGAATTAGAAGCTGGAAAGAAGGTATGTTCCACACCTTTGTCAAACGCTTTGAATAACTTTTACATTTTGGCCGAGGGCGGCACTTGTAATGATGTAGTTGCTTTGATATGCGTGCTAGAAATATTGTTTTTTTTTTTCTGTTTTCATAAGATAAATTCATCGGCAATGCTAAAGTTGCTGTTACTATCATCAAATTTGAAATTTTGGAGTTTGATATGACTCAATTTCTACAAGGCCCAATGCCTGATGTTTCTGATTAAAGTTAAGTAGCTACTTAGCTTGCAAGTGAATGGTAAGTTGACAAAGAAACTTGGCATTTTTCGAACTTATCCAAAGTCCTTGATTGTGTTGAGGATTTATGTATGCTGTTGAGGTTTGATATTCTCCTTTTGGAGGAAGTTTTTTGTTGTGGAATTGACATTATTGATCGGTTATTTTATGTTGAATAACTCTGATTGATTTGTCATTTGAACTTAGTCCCCTCTTTAACTAAAGAAGTGCCATTATTTCCATTAATACCTCATGAACAACTAAATAACAGTTCTAATTGTTGATGTGTCTACTTTGTAATTTCTGAGTTTCTTTATGTAACAATTTGTTTTCCAATTATCTTCTTGCTTTTAAGCATGGCATAATCGCACATAAGTGCTGCATATTGTATCATTCTTAGTCTTGTTTGACTAACTGTTTTCTTTTTATTTGTTTGCAGGTTTTATTCTCGGACATCAATGCCTATGATGTAAGTAGTTTTATTTTTTGTTCATTCTTTATTTTACTTAAGCTTTCCCCACTTATGTGATGATTTCATTTGTTGCATTTTCTTTCTGTATGTTTTTTTATGACATTTCACTTCTGCTTTTTAAAAGTCATATAGTAAAATTTGACCTGGTTGTAATATTGATTTTGTGAGTGTTTTTGATAGATTGCAAAATTGACCTCTAGTGAAAAAGGTATAAAAGATTTTCCTCAGCTAAGCTTGAGTAAAAAATAGATCATATTGTTGGATCTAAAAATGTTTGGGAAAGCAAAGATGAGAGAGAAAGAAAGAGAATCTATAGAGTAAGAAACTGTAATATTTTATTATATTGAGAAAAATGGGTTTAAGTACAAAGAATCTCCTTTCTTGTTCACCTTCCACTTACCTTCTATTTATAGGGTTATATCTTGATTTAACACAATAAGAAAGGCTACATTAATAAAAATAAATGCATAGTGAAGCTTAATTGTACTTATTGTAAGAACAAGAGGCATGTTGTCTAATTATGTTATAATTCATATTGACTAATTTTACTAAGCCATTGGTGAAATCATCGACTTGACTAAAGGTAGTCGTCAACTTTCTGGAGAGACTGCTGGCAAGTAGCTCTTGAGCATGACAGAGTTTAACTTTAACCAGGTTAAGTATACCCGAAATTTGGCAAGTATGCTTTAATGAACCATGAGATGAATTTATCATGATCCTGGCAACTTCATGTCGACCTTTGCAAGTTACTTTGAGCTATGTTATCAAGCTTTGAGATATTTGGATGTACATTTAGGATAAAAATTTGAAAGGTAGCATGAAAATATAACGGCAGAGCTTTTTTTTTTTTTTTTGACAGGGCACATAATCTCCTTTAAAGCCTTTATCTTTTTGCTTTAGCCATGGATGTTCTTGCTAGAGGTTTGCAAAATGATGTGCCTTGATGTATGTTTTTTTAATGATATTCTTATTGTTAATAAGACTAGAGAGGGAGTTGAAAAAAAAAATTAAATTATGAAGGTCAACCTTTGAGCATAAAGGTTTTTGGTTGAGCAGATCTAAAATTGAATATATTGAGTGTAATTTTAATAGTAATAGATCTTGTGGTGGGATTGTGAAATTGGGTGATCATTAGATATCTCTGATCTTTTGTTCAAAGCGATGGTGTAATAGATAGGGTTATTATTAGTATAATTCATGTTGGATGGTTGAAGTGAAGGAATGCATCGAGCCTTTAGTATGGTAAGAAAAGTACACATTGAACTAAAAGAAAATTTTTATAAGATAATAGTGAGACCTGTAGTGCTTGATGGCGTTAAATGAAAATAAGTGTTGTAGAGATAAGGATATGCTCAAGTGGATGAGTGGCTTTACACTTAAAGATAGAATGCGAAACAAGTGTATGCTCTGAGGTTGAAGTAGCTCTATATGTGATAAAATTCGGGAGAGTCTCCTTAGATGGCCTTCCGTTGACCTAATTCAAAGAGTAGATGTATTAGATTTTGCCTATGTTAAGAAAGGTAGTGGTAGACTTAAAAAGACTTGGTTAGAAAGTATTATAAATTAATTTTTTATTAGATTGAAATAAAAAGTTGACTCTTAATATGACACATTGAAGAAAAAGGGTTCATGTAGCTGACCGCTTCATGTTGTTGTTGTAGGGTTTACATTCAAAATATATATTCATCAGATTTAAATTCTCTATGGTTAGTAAGTAATTGTCTTTTGTGCAATCTGATCATCCAATTCAAGTTGGATGGTAAGTATTGAGTGTATGAAAATCAAAGGGGGATTTACATACATATCACAAAATTTTTATGTATTTGCATATCTTGTATTTAGATCTTTATATTTAGTTTATATAAAAAGTGTTATTAGTATATATTTATCTATTGCAATAACAATATCAAGCCTTTATCCCACATAGTGTGGTATTAATATTAATTTATCTAAAGTAAACTAAATATTTTCCTGCATGAACTTTGATGTGATTTAGATATTTGAGTTTTATATTAGTAAGTCGAAAGATTTAGATGGTGGAAATGTAAATATATAAAAATTCTGGGATATCTATGCAACTCCCTCAAAGCAAAGGAATTATTTTCATATACTCAACCAGTAGTGGCCATTCAACTTGGATTGGATGATCAGGAAAACCAAGCGCAGTACTGCACTCTGTGTTATAGATGATTTTAATCTGCCAATAAAAATTTAAAATAAACGAACTCTGATCAAATCATTGAGATAGGAGGATGTTAATCTTATAAATAAATACAATTTAGATTTTACAACTATAAATTACACTCTTTTGATCTTATGTTTTCCCTTTTATAAATGCTGCAGATCGACTTGGGGCCAGAGGGAAGGCACTGCTTCTGCAAAGCTGGTGATTTGCTTGCTGTGGTTGAGTAAATATTCTAATAATATTTTCCACAATCTACCCATTTTGTTCTTAAAATGTCTGAAACTTAGATATCTACGTGCTCGATCATTTAGCTTAGTTATGGAGGTATTATGTGTGACCAATTAGTAAATGGGGCTCTTTTGGTTGCTTGCAGACATCAAATTTGTTTTGAAAACTGAATTTTTATTGAATGTAGTTAGAAAGTAGTATGGAGCGAGAGGTTGATTATTTTATTTTATTTTATTTTTATTATTTAATTTCTTAAATTTTAATATATTTTATTGATAAATTTTAAGCAATCTAGCTATTGAGATGTTTAGTTCTTCTGGCTTAATTTCGGATAAAAGTAGGATCAAATCATATGCGTAATTATGTTTTTCATAAATCTCTGTTTTATCTTAAAATAAAACTTTATTTATTCTTTTAAATTTAAAATAATCATTTGGAACTTTCTCTCACTTAACTATGTATAGTTTAAATATTATTAAAAATAAAAGAACGTAAATTGAAATAAGAAAATTACGTTCAGCATTAAAGTATTTACATATGCTTTAAAATGAAAAAGAATTTGGATTCAATTATTTAATGTTTTATACTTTTTAAATTAAAATATACGGCTCTAAGTTATTTTATTTTCATGATTTAACATATATATATTATGTCGAATGAATATATATATATATATATATATATATATATATATATATATATATATATATATATATATATATATATAATTCATTACTGCTTAAAACTATTTTCTTAAAAAATAGCATTTAAAAAAACCATCCAAAATAAGTCCATAGCATTGAAAGATACTCGGCACTTGCCACTGGAAAAAAATGCAAGGGAGATTATTAGGTGAAGAGTGCAGACGGGAAAAACTGTTCACACAAATATTGAGTACCTAATAATACCTACACTCAATACCGCTGAATACCCAATGCTTTTGCAGACTATACAAACTTTGCACCTAATAATTTTTCCTTTCAAGGAATGTTTTAGACTTTTTTTTCTACACAACTTAGAATCAATATTAATCGTAAGAAAACAATTGTCCTGTTTTTTTTTTTTCAAAAATAAAAACCTATAATATCACAAACTTTTGAGAAAAATATTTTCCACAACAAATTTTTAATTACTTCTGCAAAACAAACATCCATAACTGATCTCATATATAAGATATGCCAAAGAACTTTTTTCCTAATTAAACAAAGTTTCACTGATGAAATTGTAAATCATCCATCTTAATTTTAATTTTTTATTACTTAATATGGAATTACCTACATAAATCATTTTTTTTTCCATTGCGTTCAAATTTTTTACTCAACAAATAAAAAAATATTTATCATAAACCCCACATGAAGTGTCACATAATTACACAGCTATTTTCATATCAACACAAAATATTATTGAGGAAAAATCTACACTAAAAAATACATGTACTAATCTACTTTTAACTCAAAATTAGAAGAAGAAAAGGAAAAAAAACTACAACAAACTACACCTAATAATCAAAGCATCACAAACATAATTACATTGCATATCAACTGAATATTTAAAATCAACCAAGACATTTACGATAGTGAAAAATCCAAGCATTCAATCAAAGGCTCTCCAGCTCACACGCTTTCTACTTACAAAAACCTGCACGCTCTAATACCCCACTTCAAGACAAGAACAGAGCGTATAAACAAAGCTATCTCAACAACTCTGCCTTTCCAAACCCCCCAAAATCAATATACAACTCTCATATATATTTCTGTAGGTAGGCAAATGGAAACTGGAAAACCCTTCAATTTTATGCTACTGTTTTTTTACACTTGGAATGGTGTTTTGCGCCAAAATAGTTAATTGTAAGTAAAGTAAGAAAGAGAAAAGAAAGGATAGATACCTTTCGTCGGCTCTGGCCGTGCAGGAGGTTGGTCGCCGTCGCAAAATCCAAATTTTTTCCGGCCCAAACTGAATCAGCTGGAATTTGGGGATCCAATATGTAATGGAGTAGCAAGCTAGCCCCAACCTTCTGTACCTTTCATGAGCCAAGAAAGGCAAATACTGGCAAAATTCATATTTTGCTCATAGGAAGAATTTTAGCCCCATGTGGATCATAAGAATTATAGATGAAATCAGCCATTATAATGATGTTTTTGGCTGGATAGGCTCTGACTCTGTTGCTGCGAAGGCTGCTGCACATTTAAAGGCTGAGCATTGTATTGGGTGAATGGTTGGGAATAAATAGGATTCATATGGCCCTGCATATATGTAACTTTCAGGAGTTCAGCTTTCTGATAGCCTGGTTTAAAAAAAGGGTTTTTACATACATAACATCTAAAATTATCGAAAATACATCTCATTTTCCTTCTATTCTACCACTCCATTGAAGCGATGAGACACTTGTATTCACTGTGAAAAGACGCCATTGACGGGAAAGACGGTCGTTGATAGTGATTTTTGACGAAACGTTTAGAAGGAATGTTAGAATAAGTTTAGGTGTTAAATATGTATTTTCAATAGTTTTAGGTGTTATGTATGTAAAAATCCCTAAAAACAAATATAGGGGTTTGATAATCAAGATTCAGACCTGTGACTGTAGTGGACCAGGTGCACCAAAATGGCTATGAGAAGAATCATTTTGAGAAGGATTATTGAATCCTGACTGTGTAAATAATCCTTGAGATCCATGCTGTAAGTAATCCTGAATAAAAAGACTATCATTTAGTTGAAATGATGAAGCAAGCTGATAGCTTGTTAAGACTAATGTCAATGGAATGTATTGTTGTTGGGTTTAAGAAAATAACATGAGAGATGAATCCGTTCCCAGTGCCAATATTGGTATATCCTGGTTGGGTATTCTGATTTAGGTAATCTGGGAATCCAGCTTGAGGGCCTTGGGAAGCATAGTCAAGGCCGTATCCACTTTGAGAAGCCTGCAGGATAAACATACCGAATGATTCACGTTATGAAGTAGTAAAGACCGAAGTAGAAGAAGCTATCACTGTTAAAGAGACAGCTAGGAAATTCTACGGTACATTTGAATAGGGAATAATTTCATTTAAACTTGTCACAAAAAATATGAACATAAACAACCAGCAAAGACAGAATTTAATTAAATAAATGCAGACAAATAAGATATTAAACCAAATATTACCAATTCCACGTACATTTGAAATTAGAACAGATAAAGAGAAAGAAATATTGATTATTGATAGTAAAATCTAATGAGTGAATAAAAAATTTTTAATTTGCACAAGTTCAAGTGTATTTCTTGCCTTATTTTGCTTTTTCTTCTAGTAATCTGAGATAAAATGCCTTCATGCATATTATTGTTGTTTCTCAACTAAGGCTTCAAGGGATTCTATCTTTTTTTTTTTTTTTCCAATTTTGTTTGAAATGCTGAATTTGAAAATTTTCTAATATGCATCTTTTTATAGCAATTGTGAAAATGTTAGGAAACAAGTGCAGTAATTAAAGAGAGCTTGGCTGAAATTGTAAAGTTCAAGCAGAATTTGAGATAAATCCCATGGCAAAACACTAGGGAAACATGAGAATAAATGAAAAGTGGAAGAAAACAAACAATATACAATGGATCATCACTTCGAGAGGAAGATCCGGCTCTCCCAATCCCTAGCCGATGGCTAGAGCCCAAACAATCCTAAAAGAAATCCCAAATTTAGCAAAAACATAACATAGCCCTAACCCTAACCCTAACAATATTTCCTAAAAAATAAAAAAATAAAAAAAAACCTATTTAGAGAATACAAATATAGTAATAATTACTAGACAGTCCCTCCCAAAATTAATTCCCTCCTAAATCACCCCTTCTCTTTAATTTTGTATTCAAATAATATGCCCCACAAGGGTCATGATACAATTAATGCCAGAGGCCAAGATGAGTGAAATATGAGGGACATCAAAACTCCATCTATATCATTTTTTCCAAGAAGGCCCATTACTCATATAGGCTAAAGATAAGCCAAATTTCATTAGTATTTTAACAAAGGCAACAAAAAAGCCACAAGTGTTTGTTGATCTATTGTTGAGCTTTCTCATAATTCAATATTTGATGAATTGAAAAAAAAATTAATATTAAATGATGCATTTACATTTCTGTTCTAATTTTGTATTAAACAAAATTCGTATTTTCGTATTTTCTATTTTGTTTTTTTTTAGGCTATCCAATGATGGAAGACATCCGGTGATCATGATTGGTAGAAAATGGTTTAAGTTTGCCTTCTTTTGGTTTGCCGGTTTTATGGGTCCAACATGTCCTTGTGCTATTTGGTGGAGGTAGATGTGCAATGGCTGTTTTGTTTCGGTTTGGGCTTTGGTGGTTGAGATCTAAGTTGTGCAAGCTCATTAATATCTTGGGAAGTTGAGCTCATTATAAGCTGAAGTTTTAGTACTACTTTATGGCAGATTTTGGTGAGTGGAACTTGCCTTTTCCTATTCTTTTTTCTCTTCCTTTTATGGCTGTTTGGAGAGCTGTGTCTTGTGGCATTGGGAGAGGAATAGGCTGGAATTTATGCAGCCGTGGCTGCTTGGGGTGCCTGTTCGTTTTATGGATTCCTTGGGCCTGCTGTTCCTTTATTGTTTCGGTGCTTTTCCCGTGAATCCTGGCTGTTCCGTGGCTGGCTGTTGGTCTCGTGATCTGTTTCTTCTCTGTTTTCTAGAAAGATGCTGGCTGCTGCTTTGGAACTGAAGTGTGTCTTTTGGCTTTTCCTATCCCTAAAGTTTATTGGAGGAATTATGGGTGCATTGGTTGTTGGGCTTTCTTTTTTGCTTATAAATATGAAATGCTTTGACATAGAAGGGCTGGTTGATTATTTTGAGAGCTAAGTGCTTAAAAAAACCTGAGGGTTTTCTTCTTTGGAAGAGCTTGAGAGCTTTTTCCATTCTTCTTCTCCCCTAGGAAAGCTTGCGAGCTTCTCCTCTTTCTTCTCGGTCTTCTAACCTCCTTCTTCTCTACGCAAGTTCCACTCCACCTGTATCTTTCTTCTGGTTATGTTGGCAAGTTCTGTGGGCAGTTTTGGTGACATTTGCTGGAGGAGTTAAAGGACGTTGGACCCCTTTTACCGTGGTAGACCGTTGGTTTGCTTTCTTAAACCTTATTTTGCTTATTATCCTACTTTCGATACATGTGAGGAATCCACTTGCAGGATGTTCTGAGGATAGTGTTTTTTTTTTTAATTTTATTTTGTTCTTTTGTCAGCTTTCTTTTGTTCTTGGTTTGTTTGGATGTCAGTGGTTCCTAAACTGATTTTGGAAGTTCTATTTTGTCTATTTTGTTCTCCAAAAGGTTTGCTAAGTAATTAAGGTGTGTTTTGAAATCTCTTTTGAGTTTCTTTTATTTTTTCTTTCGGATTTGCGTTGTTTTGCTTACATCATTAAAGAAAATTCATGCCATACTTTTATAAGTATATTGTTAAATGAAATTGATGTCAATAATATAATTCAACTTTAAATGAGTTTAAGGATTATTTTGCATGGAGATTTGAAAAAATGTCAGGCATACATTCACATATAGCAGTCAAAAACTTGCAATTCAATAATTACTCCAAAACTACTTTTGATATATAAAGGCCGTACAAAATATAGGGATTCATATGTACCAAAATTTGGCTCACCTCATCTTAGTCATGTGTTTAACAATAGCTCTATTCTATTGTCATTTTGATGCAACGGGCAAGGTTATAACTAGGTAGAGTCCAAATTAGCCTTAGTCTCCTCTCATTAGCCTCAATTCCTCAATCATTAGTGAAGTACCATAAAAAACTGAGTTTCTAACCTTACAAGCAATTAACATAGCCCATGTCAGCAATAAAATCTTAAGTTTTATTAAAGGCTGTATTCAACAATAACCACAGATTATTTAAGGTAAACACCCATCAATAGCCATATGATCAAGCATCGATTATTAAGGAAATAGCCTCTTGTAAAGCTAAAAGATTCCCTGATAACCAGTAAATGTGGATGCAAAGGAATCAAGCTTGATATTTAATTGTATGGTAAAAACCTTCATAAGAAATTGAAGCCTAGCAAAACAATCATCTCCATCATCTCTCCTCATTCCTCTCTAATATCTCAAAGTATTTATAATTGCCAATTATACTCAACCAATTCCAGGCTATTACAAATATTTGTCATATCGCTGACGCTTGTCTTAAAAAGTTAAGTAGCATTGTCCCATAACAATAAAAACAAACTCAAAACCAACAATTTTCACTTTGATTAATTACGAACGATAGTGTTATATATAGGTGGAAAAAATTCTCATAGAAAAAACAATCATCAGTGGTAACCGAGGCAAAAGAAGGGAAGCAGCCAATAAATTATTACTTTAAGATTTGAAGAAAGAAAAGTTCAGACTCACAAGGACCAGAAATATCAATGTCTCTGCTAAGAGATTGATGCGGACATCCAACCGTCCATGCCAATCCGAGGAGGAGCTGAAGATCGACGACCAAGATCACTTTGTTTTATTTTCGTTTATTAAGTGTATTTTAATTTAGTTTTGCAATTTCCCTTTTTACCCTCTTTTCTTATGTAAGCCCAAGGGGCAAATATGTCTTTTAATTTCTTTGGAGGCCTATATATAGAGGCCCCTTCTCATGTATTAGGTATGATGGAATTATAATAAAATTTGTGTGTTTGCACTTGTGTTCTTCTTGAGAGAGGACGAGAGTGAAATCCCTATGGGAGGGAGACGAAGTTTCCACCAGCCGCAGGATGGGTCCGGGCTCGTGGCGTGAAGTCCCTTGGAGAAGGGCGACGTAGTACCCGTCAGCCGCAGGATGTGTCCGGGCTCGCGGTTGTATATTTGATATTTTGTTTATTTGCTTTTTGCTCCTTATTGTTCTTTATCGTTATCTTCATCTTCTTCCTCCTCCCCATCTTCGTTTGGCCGCCGGATTCTAGCCCCTCCCCTTTTCCCCATTAGCTCCTCCACCGCCCCACCCGAGCCAAGCCCACCGCCGGCCACCCTTGTTTGTCTCCATGAATGAGGAGTCAATGTCATCTTAAAGCTTACCTAAAGAGTTCAAATAATTTAGAAAATTATTTTCATCCTTTGAAATTCAAATTTTGAATTTCAATTAGTTTCCTAAATTAGAAAGCTATTTTAGGAAAGTATTGAATCTCATTCATGATGTAATTCAAATTTAATTTGGGTGGAATTTTTTTCTTCTCCTAAATTAAAGAGACCATTCAGGGAAGGGATTTAAATTTCTCCACAAAACTCCCTCTCCCCCTATCTCCATGCCGCCGGCCTCCACATGGTCCCCACCTCTTTCATTCCCCCATTCAAGCTTTGTTTCCTAAATTAGATTGAGGCGAATTTGGATAGATTTGAAATTCAAATTTAATTGATTTGAAATTCAAAATCTTTTCTAATTTATCAAATTTATTTAGGAAAGTTCTTTAATTAAATCAATTTGAATTTCAAATTCAAATAAGATTTATTTAAACACCTTCCTAAATTTTAAAGCCTTAAATTAAGCACCCAAAATCACCTCCCCAATCTCCTCCTCTATCATTAAACCACCGGCCCCCTATCTAATAAATCCTAGGGATTTATTTCCTAATCACATGTCCACATTTGGAAAGTATTCCATATCCCTCATCTAAATCTGGCCGAAACCCTCCTGGCTGTAATTCCCCCCCCCCCCCCAAATCTTTCCAAACTCCTCCTTTTACGTTGGGAAATAAATCTCCATCACAATCCTATGCTGGCCGAATTTAACCAAAGTTCTGTACGTTGGTTTCTCCACCCCAATCCCTCTCAGAACTCTTCCCACATTGAGCCCTCTACCTTCTGCTACTGCAGCCAAGGAATTCCAGCCACTGTCCTTGCTTCCCCACCATACAGAAGCCTCAAAACTGCTGCTGCCCTGGAAATTCCAGCAAAGGAAATTCACTGTGCCACTGCCAGAACCTCCCTGCTGCTGTCCAACACCCTCTTATGGCTGCTGTTCGGATTTCCTGAGCCATACGACTTGCTGTCCAGCCGATTGGAAAGATCCCTACCCCTGTCCAAGGATTCTAAACCAAGATTGATGGTTGTTCCCACTCAAAAATGCCAAAAGCTGCTGTTTAGATCTCATGAGTTGCTCTTCAAGACCCTTAGGATTCAAAACCTCCTACCCCTTCTACATCAGAGATTCAGGAGCCTTCCAATGAAAAGAGATGCCAAATAATGGGACAGGACATAATCCAAGTATGTCTACTCGTCAACTTTATTATTTTTAAATCTGAACCTAGTAAGATATCTATTTGCAAAAGGTAAAGAACAGAAGCAAATGCAGCGCAGAGGCAAACCAACCTGAGTAGAAAAGTCTGCACCATTATAAGCAACGTGTGATCCTTGGCTTTTGAAATCATCACCATAATCCTGATAAAATCATTGTTTAGCGTTAAAAAATATATATGTAGATGAACAAAAGGGATTGGAAATGGTTAGACGAAATTGATATTAATACCTGAGACATGCCACCAATAGAAAATCCATCACGAAAAGTTTGTGTAAGGCCTTGAACTGGTGCCTGAGGAATTAAGGGGAAAGTCGGATCGGGAACAAAAACATTTGTGGCATAAAATTAGGAACAAAAGGGAAATTAACCTGTGTCATTAGTCCTGTTTGAGACAATGGGGCACCAATAGAGGGCTGGCTGTTCAGATTGTCCACAGCAGGAAAATTGAATCCAGAACCAAAGCTACTCAAAGGGTGCTGCGAGTTATGCTGCGGCGAAAGATGTCCTCCAATAGGACCACCAGCATTGCCACGAACAGCTCCAAAGCCTCTATTCCCAGTCTGTGGTACCTGGGGCATGGCACCAATTGGTCCATGTACAGCTCCACGAGTTGGGATAGCATATGGCTGTGAGTGGGGGCCAGTAGGGAAAGGAGGAAGAGGGATTCGAGACAAGGGATATCCCGCTGGGTGAACTCCGGGTTTAAGAGTACCATTTGGTGGCGCAAATGGCGCGTAAGAATGACCTGGTTCAATCAACGGTAATCTATTAGCATTTTTTTTTTTTTTTTTGCAAGTTGAAGATGCAAAGAGAAACATCTAATAGACTCCAATGATAGAGAGATTTAACATGACAACTCACTGAGTGATGACAACTTATCCAATGGGTTAATCCATATAACGTGATTGAGAAATATCATATATATAGTTAAAAACAATTTCACAACAAACCTTTCATCCGTCCACCTTTCTTGTCAGCATTTGGGCTTGAGGAACTAACAGGAGATAAATTATCACCAGCCATAAGACTAGGACCAACTCCAAAGAAAAGCCTGCGGTCGCTGTACAACTTCTTGCAACAAAATGAATGACATGATATTACACTCACCTCCCACAATAAAACAGTTTCATGAAGCATATGACTCAAACAGATCACAAAATAGAACGTTAGACTGAAAAGAAAAAAAAACATAAAATTTTTTACTTATACTGAAAACCAACCTTCTTTGGCTTCTGGAATTGTACCATGCTCTGTTTGAGATTATTAAGAGGTCCTTCTACAAGACACTCACGTTCCTGATAGCAAAAATACAGCTAGATTCAGTAACATCTAGTTTAGAGCCACAACAGTAGAAGGAACTGTTACAAAGAAACATTAATGGCCATCCTGATCCAAACTATACAATAACTGATTTTGCTAGTCTATAGCATATTCTTTTTTTTATTTTTTTTTATTATTTTTTTTATTTTTTTATTGCTTATTCTTAAGAATACTTCATCAATTAGGAAAACAAAAGCACCTATATGAAACTTCTACTTGGTTCAAGAAATTAGCAAGGGGGTAATTTCAAATTTATCTGCAAATATTCCAGCCAACTAATTGCATTTTTTAAGAGTAGCTAACAGTTGCAGAAACTAACTGGCTCCGGAACTGACAGTAGGTACCCTTGAATAGCATATCCAAATTTGTCTTTCATTACTTGGTCAACAGATCTAAATAATGTGCAAATAATGTTAAACAATATCAGCAAAATAATTTAAATAATTTTGATAAATAAAATAATATTCATTTTACAATATATTTTAATTTTGTAAACAAAGTTTGTCATTTTATATAAATAATATATATTTAGGAAATTCCAGACCAATACACCGCAACCGCATTATAGAGAAATATTTGTAGCAAACTACTTCCGCTTTTATTAAGGCTACCACGCATTGTTCAAGTTCCAAAGTGTATTGCAACTCTGTTAATAAATTCACGCACAATATTCTATGATACAACTGGGTACGAAAATAGACAAACACATTTATCTTTTCTGTATCTTTGAAATGTTCAAAATAACACATATTTTAAAGAACAGAAGTATGGTGCATGCGTTTGCATATAATACTATTGCATGACTCATTTGGATGTTCAAAAAATGAATTTAATTATAATAAGATCATTTTTAATATAGTCCATATTATTTTATTCCAAATTCTAAGAGAGAATCCATATCAATGTTTGTTTAATACCTGTCCAGTATTTTACTCAGTACTATAACGCCACTAAATGAGTGTTATGTCTATAAAAATTTAGCAGATTGTGCAACACAAAAAATGACGAGTGATTTTAGGACGGAAAACTTGCTTCAGGCAAATAATCAGATGGTATAAATCAGCGCACAATGTACCAGTATCCGAGTATTGGGCATTAACTAAGATTCAAAAGAAGTATTATTCTTTAATGAGGAAACACTCAGAAGATTTAACATTCATAATAAATTGGAACGCCATTTAAATATCTCTAAATTTATAGATTTCCATAAAATTGTCAGGCTAACTGCACAAAACGCCAAACATTTAATCTGTGCATAGAAAAGAAACCAAGCAAGCACGTAATCTTAAATAAATACCTTGTAATGTGTAAGCAAACAATTCCAAAGTGGTTGCTTACTCAGAACCTTGGGATTTCCCAATATAACAATGCCATAGCGAGCTCGAGTCAGTGCCACATTAAGTCTACGTGGGTCATTAAGAAAACCAATACCCTGACAAAGTATAATCATTGAGGAATACTATATCTCCAATTGAATAAAGACATGAATGCAAGTCGTTAAAAAAATAGATTAAAACATTTAAAAAAAAATAGATAATGGTATTAAAAAAAGAACAAAACAATCGTGGTAGAAAGAGTTTCCTAGTTCCATGTGAAAGAATATAAATGAAAAAAGTTAGATCAACAAACCATCCAACTTATTGTACTTCATCCATTCAATTTCAATTTGTCTCAGCATGGCAAAATCAAGATAGAAGAGCAGTGGGTAGGATAATTCTCATCATAATGTCAACCAAAATACATTTAGCCTAACATCAGTGGTTATATTCCTACAGAATATCACTTGAGAATATCTGTTGAGCTTCTCAACAATCTGATATGATGTTATCACATGCAGAGATGTAAGAGCCTTAAAGTTGACATCAGTGCTTTACATTTCCAAATTAAGACTTTTAAGTTACATTTTCAGTTATGTATTCCCCATATATGTATATCTAGCACATCTGGAGTGGCAAAGCATAACAATGAATGTGTATATTGAAGAATATTCAACAACCAAAAACGGAAGAGTAAATAGCTCAGGTTTTTTTCCACATAATTACACCAAGAAAATAAGCATACCACAGCAAGAACATAACATTATCAAAGGCACAAAAAGTTGCTAAAAGAAGCTTATCCATCTCCAACCTAGTAACACTAAATTGACCACATTATCAAATCATAACCAACTTCATATTCATGGGATGCTGATGGACCAACTGATTTGTGAGGGAATTAAGAAGTTTCCTAATCAAGGGGGAGTTATTTAGAAAGGTTCATAATCAAATGGAATTAATTAGGAGATGTTTCCTAATTGAAGATTTTGGGGCTAATATGGAGGGGATTAATTAGGAAATGTTTCCTAATTGAAAATGAAAGATTTACGGGCTGATTTGGGAGAGAAATAATCAAGAAAATAGGAGGGAATTTGTGGGGGGGGGGGGGGGGGGGGGGGGGGGGGGGGTTTGTTTGGGTATTTATTGTTTATTGTTTGTTTTAAATAGGTGATTTTCCTAGGGTTAGCGAAAGGTCTTGTTTGCTAAAATTAGCTTGTTCCTAGGGAGATTTAGGAGAGATAGATCTCCCTTTCGAATAGAGGATCAATTGTATCTTGCTATTTTTCTTCCATTTTAGTTTATTCAGACAATAAAATTACTATTTTTTTCTTTGATTTTCGATTGAATTGGTGGAGTTATCTCGCTGTTTTTGCTTTTATTGTTAGGGTTTACTTGAAATCTTCAAGTACTTCCTAACATATGCCTCTTGTTCTATGGACTATAGATGTTAAATGTCAAGATTGGATGATGTGGAAAGAAGCAAAATACCAAAAAAAGCTAGAACCATCTGCTCTACTACAACGTCACGTGAAAGATTTCACAATATGCAAACTTAAGAAAATAATTGAGCACTGGTTTCAAGATATCCAAAATCCTCAGCACAAATTCCACTTATTCTTCCTCTTACAACTTTTGATTTAAATAAACTTTAGCAAGAAAAATTTAGTTCAGACTAGATTTAAAGTAAGTTGCATTCGACTATGCAAAGAACATAGATCCACATTAATTGTACCTGGTGTTCATTGCTCCTCACACAAGACAAAATTATGTAATCCTTTTCTCTACCTTGGAATGAGTCAACACTTGCAACCTGTTGCAACATACAACAGAATTACAGTAAGGCAATTTAATCAAAAAATATAAGTAAATGACATGCTCCATGCCAGATGCTGAACGCAGTTTACATAAAGGAAAACATCAGGACAAACCTCAATTTCCTTATAAAGTTGTTGCCTAAGAGAGCCATTCCTTGACATATAGTTCACAATATATGCTCTTTGACCTTCATATGGTGTTATAACTCCAATCTGCAGTATTTAAAAGAACATAAACCAATTAAAAAATAAGCAAAAAAATGATGCTTCCAATTTTCAATCAAGCAATTCTAGAAAAAAAGGCACCTGACAAGGTACAACACCACTTCTCAAAAATGTAGTAACAATTTTCTCCACATTTGCAGCTTCTGTTCTATTCAGATAAGATGTCCCACTTGCACTTATTTCCTCTTGTCCCATCTAGCAAAGTAATTATTCACAAAATTGATGGAAACAACATTGAGACTCAAGTCGCAGTGCCACAAATTGAGGTAAAAATAGATACCTGAACATAAAAAAACATAGGGCGGTTAGGGACAGGCCAAGGGAAGTCAATGCCAGTTGATTGTCTTTCATTTATTGTAACTCCATTTTGAAGGGTACCCTCATAGAAGCTATTAGAGGGGAACTCAGATAGAGATGGATGCATGCGGTACTGGACCTGCATTTACAAAAACTATTTAAGTGAGCAGGCATCCCAGTAAACTTATAAACCTGAAATCAATGTATATACTTTTATAATATGCACCTCATCTGAGAAAGATTTTTACAACCACAAATGTCACAAACTTGCAGAAGGAACCATAGAAACTGTAATAACATAAAAAATGAAATGGTTTAATTCTGTAGAGAAATAATTTTTTTTCCTAGCAACTCCTTTAATTTGGGATGGCTGAGGAATTTAACTTTAGATTCTCAAAATATAATGTCACGCAAAGTTTTCACCACCTAAATAATCATCAATCATTATCCACATCTCAACGCCTCAGGATTTATGAATCTTTCATGATTCTTTCCTACGACAACAATGTTCTCTAAATACTCTTTCTTTACTCGCTTTGCCGAGTCACGTCAATTTAAATAATTTACTTCTGCATTCTTTTCTTAACACAGCAACTTTAATTCATACTAACTCTAGTTCAAATTCACTTAAAATTTGCCCCTTTTACCAGCATGCCATGCCTGTACATCTCACTGTTTCGTTAAAATTGTCAATGGCATGATTCTCTTCGATTATTTTTTTTGCAACTTCGAGGTCATAATCATTACCTTATGTTGTATTACAGCTTTTTTTTTAATTACGAGCATTCTTGCACCCTTTACAAGCAATTTTTTCTTTCCTTTAAAATAATGAATAAAATATTAGTGATTTAGTAGATCTATTTTAATAGTTATATGTTTACTGAAAAATTATACAAATACAAAAATAAGATAAGCTAACTAACAAGATGATTCATGATGACTCCGGGTTTTATTTCAGAATATAAACTAATATGATGTGTAGTCAGCTGTCATACAAAGAAAAATTAATGATTAATAGATAATAGGTTACCAAATAATCCAATATTCATTTTCTTTAAATTAAAGTAATCATACTTATGATTAAGCCCAATTTATAATGAAATGATAGTAAATATCTATGAATTTCTGCAAGAATTTAAAAATAAAAAAAAAATCAACAGGTGAAGGAACTGATTTTCACAAACTCGAATTTTTGACATCGTCTTTTGACTAAAATCAAGAGAGAACTGAACTAGTCAATAACAAATTATGTAGAGCAATTAAACATTGAATAAATTTAAAAAATATTAGGCTTCATATTGGTACAACAAGATGACTCCTCCTGGAATCATGTAGTCACACTTTTATTGCACTCAAATGAATCACACATCCAAATACCACCCGCAAAATTGAAAACTGGAAGAGAGAAATTTTTCTCAAGCCAAAACTTTTAAATGGTATTCCACATACCATTATTTATAGATTTCTCAAACCATTATATGTTGACGACTAAACTAGGTTTAGGGGCGGCTTGGTTTTAAGTATTTTGAGCGTAAAGTAAAGTAAATGCAGGGGTTTTAACTTTTTCGGTGTTTGGTTTGACATCAAAGTAAAGTAAAATAAAGTTATGAAGCATTAGAAATCTTCGGCCTATTTCCTTTGAAAGTAAAGTAAACTCACTCAAAATTGTGCGAGAAAGGAATTCAACGGGCACAAGCAAGAGAGAGAAGGAATCTCAATTGTGCATCCCGTGTTTCCTTCTCCTCCAATATAGCGTTGATGAGAGAAAATAGTGTGCGTTACTCTAACACAACACTCACATTCCCACATGGGGCCACTCTCTCGATCTCTCCCATGACCTGCTTTCCTATTTCTCTCACCTCACTATCCTGCACCACCTAGCAAGTCCCATAACTCCCACCCACCAACAAAAATCAACAACCCACACCTCCTTCTAGCAAAATCCTACACCACTAGCCCTCATCCTTCCGCTCACACACAACCACCTCCAACAAACTGACAAAGCTCCCCATACTTCCACCCTCAGCTTGTTTGAGCCAGCTACACGTCTCCTCCATCACTCCCTGCACGTGCAACCGCTACCTCACAGCCACTCAGATTGCCGCAGCTCGAGCTGCCACTGGTTGCATCTCCATATATCTCTCTCTCTCTCTCTCTCAAATCACTTTCTCATGTCAGTATTTAAAATACATTGATTTTATTTTACTCTACATGCACCCAACAAAACAAAACAATAATCTTCTCCTAAATTAACTTCATAGACAACAAACAGCCTCAAAGTATTTAGAACACACAGCATTTACTTTACATTTCTTTCACTTTGCTTTTTTTTTTTCGAGCAAACCAAACAACCCCATAGTAAATAAGGTTTGCACAAGAGTAATCTCAATTTAGCTTTAAGTTAATATCAATTTTAATTTTAGTTTTAATTTAATTTCTTCAAAACAACCAAGCAGTCCCATCATTTAATTTAAAATGTCCACGTAACCGGACATCAACAAACCCATCCAAAAATTCTATATAGTAGAAACCACCGACAAGAAATACACACAAGTATCTCACCAAAATCCAACAAAATAAGTTCCAATATTTAAACAATGACAAGGCCAAACAACTCAAACATCAGTTGAAAATTATCAATAACTACAAAGCTTTTAATCTCATTGAAGTTATCTATATTAGTTTTATGAATAATTCTGAACACCATTGCAAAAAAAATAATCTTAAAAACCATTGCAACAATATACCCAACTTTAAATAACTCAACCTCCGACAAATTATACTTTTGATGCCAAATCCAAAAGTTGTTTACCATAATATCCTCGATTATTTCGGAGAATTAACCTAAGGAGAAGTTATATTGGCTAGAAAGATTATATTGTATCGGATGAAAAAAGATATTTCCTAACAAATAAAATGAACCATATAATCAAAAGTGACACTATGTGATTTCCATGTCCATGATGATGACCAAAAAGGATCCATTAAATTGGCCAAGAGAAGTATTTCCTAGCTTTAAATTAGATAATTTGATTGACATAATTTCACCATTAATTATTTTATATTAGTTCTCCAAAATAAGTAAACAAGACTATAGTGGAATATTGTTAGACTTATGTCAATCATCCAATACGTTTGAGCCAAAATTGTCCAAGATGAGTAGATTAATATGGTGTACTTTGGCATTAACTATCATAAGTTGGAGTTCGGAATAATTCATTTAATAAAAGAGAGAATTACAAGAAATTTGGAGCTTTATGGTTCTAGGTAATTTGTGACTTCCAATTCCAAGTGTTATTTAGCCTTATCAATAGTAAAAAATTGGAGCTTATCCTCATTGAATTAAATGACATAAGTGGGTGTAGTTCTTGAATCATGATTATTAGTATGCAGACTTATGACAATAGTTGTTGTTTGTTAACTTGAACATTTAAAATTAAATGTTATAATTGCTTTAGTAGTTTTGGGATTAAAAATTTTTAAATTAATACTGATCATGTGACAACCTTATATACTAACTTGAGTTGTGAAGAATCTATAAATAATAGTTTGTGGCACATAATTCACAATTTTGGCATTAATAATTTTTTTATCCATAGCAATGTATTATTCCTTCTCGAGTAAAACAAGTGTGAATTCCTTATTCCAATGAAAGTCATCTCCTTGTATTAGAGTGAAGCCTAAAGTATTTTACTCCTATATAATTTGTTATAAGCTAGGTTAGTACCTTGATTTTGGTCAAAAAGACAAGTTAAAAATCTAATTTTGTGAGGATTAATATATATGCTCAATACCTTATTTATTTATAAATTCTTATCAAAATTCTTGACTATTTACAAGCATTTAATTATCAATTAGGCTTGCACTCTGCTATAATATGTTTTCATTTAAGAAAAGTGAATTTTTTTATTATTTGATAATTCGTGATCTATAAATCCTCATTTTTCATTTGACAAAAAAACATATTAAGTATCATTATTAATTAAATTAGTAAACCATAACCCTAAATCATCTTATATGCAAGTCTTGCATGATATGGTCATATTATAATTCGCTAATAACCAAAATATTTCATACAAATATAATAATAATGGAAACAAAATATTGTGGAGTAAACATTAAATAAGAAAGTAAACAACAATCCCAACCTGCAGTCTGAATGGCTTATGTCCAAGAAGCACAAGACGCTCAAACAAAGATTGTGCTAACCCAGCACGAGCAGCTTTCTTACACATGATAACAGGACCAAGCTGGCAATGATCTCCAACAAGAACAACCTGATTCAAGAAATTTAGTCATCAACTCAACAAAACTAAAGCAACCCGCCCATCAAATGCATGTGCCCACAGAAATGGAAATGCACACCAACGACAAAAAATATTAATCGCAACTTCTCCCTCAAAATACCTGCTTGACTCCAAGAACTAATGGTATTAGACATTCTGGTTCAGTTGCTTGAGTAGATTCATCAATAAGAACCTAAAATAGAAAAAATAATCAGATGAAAATATATTGCAAATGAAACATATAATGTAACATAAATGTTTGCATAGAAGTGAATTTGTTTTTATCAATCTACCTGTCTAAAGCGGAAGTTTGACAAGCGAGGATCACCAGCACCAACACAAGTGCAACAAATAACATCAGCACTTTGAAGTATCTCTCTTTCTGTGGCTCGTTTCAATGCCTTAAACTTCTTTTCGTCACTACTCGATAATTCACCTGAAATATAAGATGAGAGTAACCAAGTCAGTAACCTTCTCTCAATAAAGAAGAAAAAGATGAACTGATTTTATATAACCTCCACTTTTGTTAAGAAAGCATATCAAAGGAAGAATGTTTTCCATACAGAAATGCCAAAAGTTTATAACAGAAGGAAGCTTCTACAATCATTCAAAAAACATTGACAGTGTTACCAAAACCACCCTATCATAACTAACTGCAACCCATTGCTTCGATCCATTGTGAAGTGCAACAACGTCCGTGTGATGCTGCACTTTAAGCACACAGCAATTCCATTAAGCAGAATGTTTCACATGTTCGGCTCGACTTCATGCTACCAATTCACTCAAATAAAGTGGTTCACATCTAAAGTTCCTCGCTAGTTGACTTCCCAAATGCAATTCACAATTTAAACACATCTGCTCTCATGTGACTCAAGTTTCTTCTCAACTCTCGAAACTCTCGAACAACCACGCAGAGTAGCTCTAGATCTCATGTGAACCATGTGAATGTTGCTCTTGACCTCACATCATCTCATTGATTTTTGGGTGTTCTTTATTCCCGTATATCTTCGAATCTTCCTCCAACTTTTGAAACATTGAATTCTTTAATTCATGTTTCTCAACTCTTTGTCGATTCAATTTTACATTCATGGTACGATGCTTTACAAATTATCATTTTAGAGATTTTGTCTGTTACATGACATACGTGTGAAATTTTTTTCAAAACTATCTAAAATTTTTCAATTGTGATTTATTTATTTGTTTAATTGTTGAATGTTCATGCTGTGTTTTTTTTTTTTTTCAAATTTTGTAATTTTATATGTTCTATTATAATTGATTTAATCTTTTCATTTAATATTAGAAGTTTAGAACTCTCAATCCAAAAAGTTATATTTGCGTTTATTGTAGATGCTGAGGGTACAAGAAGAATAAATTCTATGTGGAAGTATACGCAACATTTTAGTGCAAATAATATGACTAGGCAAGTAGGCATAAGTGTATTTATCATGTAAACTTAGAAAAGCTAGTGTATCAAGAGTTGACGACCACTTGATTGAGCAAATTTAGGGGAAGAGGAAGAATATTTCAATGCCTAATCCCCTAATTAAGTTTTAAAAAAAAATTGTTACCATACGAAAGCAAATGCAACAAAGCAAGCTTTACAAATGGATGAAAATAGCATTAATGATAGTCAGATGAAGAGATGATCAAAGATTTGGGGTAATCTAATAAAGACAAGCAATTAATGCTATTTGGAACAAATAGCATAAGTCCGAAGATGTCAAGACAAGGTGATTTAAATCAATTTTATTCCTAGCCACGCAAACGAAATCAGAACACACAATATGATATAGGTTGAAAGCATTGACAAAGACACTAGAGAAAACTATCAAAATTATACAAAACAGTTCTCTCAAGCTTGAAGCCAACTTTTTATCATAAGTAAAGGGTAGTCATTCTCCACAAATAGGTCGATGATGTAAAGGTAACAGTAGAAAAAAGTGAGAGGTTTGGAATGAGAAAAAATTTAGTATTTTGCCAACTGAATGGAGTAACATGAGAAATCAGGCTATAACAAATTCCTAGTAAATTCAACATCAATAAGGTATTTTTTAAAAATCAATTGAAGCATCGGAGCACAAGGAGGCAATTATGTTGTATAAATTGCTTAATGCATAGGTGGAGATGATAAGGGGGAAAATATGATACAAGTGATCACAAAGAAACAATTAAACTATAAAGGAGCAACCGAGCAAGTAATCAAGTTCTAAAATTATCATTAGTCAGTTATTATTAAATTACACGGTGAAATATCATATATTAAACAACTCACATGAGGTTTTTTAAATTCTTTGATAGCCAAATTACTAAAGGAAAAGTGGCAGCATTTGTATTAGATATCATGTGCAACATATTACTTAGAATTAATGTTAGAGAATATTGAAAGATCCCAACAATTAGAGAACTCTAAAGAAGGTCATAAAAATATCTAGGTTCATTTATAATCACCAACTTGTATTGAACATGATGAGAAAGTTTACAAGAGGAAAAGGACTTTTAAGGCATGGCATAACATTGTTTGTCACTTCCTTTTTGGAGGGAGGAATTAACCTTAAAATCTTATGGTTGATAATTATTTATTTTGTAGTCCTTAGACTTTTAATTATTTTTAGTTCTAGTAAATTTATTTATTAATTTTATAAAATAAATATTTAAGATATCAAATAAATCTTTATCTTACACCTCACATGAGAGCCACGAGCAATACGGTTATCACTGTATATCTGATAATAATAGGATAAATTTTTTTAATAATCAAATAACATCAAACAATAACTAAATTGACGAAATTCTGAGACATCTAAAATAATCAGATTTGGTTTTTCAGTGACCATATGCTATTAGAAAACAACTAGATTGACGAGAAAAAATAAATAAAAGAAATGGTAGGATTAGGAAATAAATTTATTGCCTAAAAAGGCCCGATTGGTCAACAGTTACATCAACATCAAGCCTTTAATATGAATCATTTTTTCTCCATTTTATACTAGTAAGAGTCAAATTCTCATTTAAATCTAATAAAAAATATCATTTTTAATAATTTCTAACCATATCTTTTTAGGTCTATCTACATCTTTCTTAACATAAGTTGGATCTAATACATCCACTCTCTTAATCGGAACAATGGGAGGCCGACCTTTTATATAACAAAATAATCTAAGATGACTCTTTCTAATCTTATCGACCACTAGAGCAACTCCAACCTTTTCATGTGTATTCTCATTTTGCATTATGTCTCTCATTGTAAAGTCACACATTCACTTGAGCATCCACATCTCCACAACACTTAATTTTATGCTTCTCTTTTACTAGCCAACATTCTGCACCATAAAGCATTGCAAATCTTACCCCCGTTTTATAAAATTTTTCTTTAAGTTTGAGGGGTATTTTTCTATCACACAACAGGCCTAATACATTCCTCCACTTCAACCATTCAACTTGAATTCTACTGATAATATACCCATCTATTTCACTTTCATTAACAATAGACCCAAGATATCTAAAATATGCCCTCTTTTTAATGACTTGATCACCCAATATCACAATCCCACCACTAGATCAATTACTACTAAAATTACACTCCAAGTATTCAATTTTAGATTTACTCAAACAAAAACTTTTAGACTCTAAAAATGACCTCCATAATTCAAGCTTTCCTTCAACTCCCTCTCTAATCTTATCAATATGAAGATTGTCATCAACAAAAAGCATACACTAATGTACATCTTCTTGCAAATGTCTAGCAAGAACATCCGTAACTAAAGCAAAAAAGATAAGAGGCTTAAATCTGATCCTTATTGTAATCCAATTAAAATAGGAAAATACTTGGTTAACCCACCTTGTGTTTGAACAAAAATCACAACTCATGTATATATATCCTTAATAACTTGAATATAAGCATTATTAATTCCTTTCTTTTCTACAACTCTCCTGAGTACTTCTCTTGAAACTTTATCATATGTTTTGTCTAAATCAATAACTATCAAATGCAGATCCTCCTTACTCTCTCTATACTTCTCCATCAAACCTCTCAACAAATGTATACTTTCCATAATAGACCTATCCAGCATGATTCTAAATTGATTTTGAGAAACATTAGTATCATGTCATAACGTATGCTCAATTATTATCTACCATAGTTTTAATGTTTGATACATTAACTTAATTCATCTATAACTCGCACACTTTTATACATTATCTTTATTCTTAAAAATATAAACCAACATGCTCATTCTTCCCTCATCTAGCATACTTCTAGTTTCAAAATAAGATTAAAAAGTTTAATACGACAAGAAAATTTCTAATCTCCTAAGTATTTCTACACCTTTATTTGAATATCATCAAGTCTCACTACTCCACTCATCAGCCATCTTTAAGGATTCAAAATAATATTAAATTTTTAATAAGCCAAAAAATTCATTGATCTCCAAAGCATTTCCACATCTTTATTAGAATATTGGGTCTCACCGCTTGTTCACTCATCATTTTTTTTTTAAAGCTAAAGGTAAGAATAAAACATTTTTAAAATATTGACCTGTTGGTGATAATTTTTCTTATTAATGCTTGACTTACCATAAATCATTTCACAACTTTGATTAATCTAAATATTGCTAAATAGTATAATACTAGAGAATGTCCCATGTGCTATGCGTACTTGCATTAAATTAAACATGAGTTTTATGTGTGTTTCATGCTTCATTAAAAAAAAACACCTTTATATGTCGCATTGCACTTTTGTCTGTTAACAACTTCTAGCCGAGAAAGGGGCATATGTTGAGCATAAGACTAAGGCCAAACTTATCAAACTAGTAACATTACATAATAAATTTTAAAACAAAACAAAAGAAAAGCAAAATGGAATAGTTTCTTTCCATTTTGTTTGCCTTCGTTTTGCCCTACGTTCATCAAACTTTCATTTTAACAGAAAAAGAAATATTTTTTATAATAATATAATGCAACAGCACAAAGCTTAATTTTGCTGGGTGGCGCTTAAAATTATCTCTCTTTCATGAATATACTAAATAAATAGTAGAAACTATTAATTAGTATTGAATATTGTACTATTAAGCAAAATTACTGTAAATTTCAGAAAACAATTATAAAGATCTGAAGGATGTATCCTGAACTTCTTTAATCAGGGTTATTTGCATTCGAAAATAAAAAACAACTGAACCCAACCAAGCTTTAAATTAGATTTCGATAATGAATGCTATAAATAAATAGCAAAAATTATACTAAAGGTTGATTTGGGGTGGCTGCCGTTTTTTGTAAATGTGGTTATAAGTTGCGGAAAAGGAAACTTCATGGAAAAGGAAACTTCATAAGGAATTCCCATTGTGCATTTTCCACACAAACTAAAATAGCGGAAAAACTCATAAACCCATTTTCTCATAGAGATAAGTACGTAATAAGTGGCTTATAAACTCAAAGAATACCTTGTTCATCTTTCAATAGTTGAAGCTTATGAAGTTCACTCTTTTCAGATGCATCCAGATGACGGACCTGGAATGAATATTCATATAATTATATCAGCAATGCATCTGAAAACTTGAAAGGTACATATACAAAAGAAACTAAACTAACTAATACCTGATAATGAAGAGTTAGGTGCTCAACGGGAGAGCTAACGGCCTCTCTTGATTTAGCACAGAGCCTAACAACCTTGGTAACACAGAAGAGTAAAATTGTAAGTCTATCAAATGATTTTGTCAACATCAACAGGACAGCTTACAGCTTCCCTTGATTTGGTATCCTGGCTGATGTTTCCTTTAATTTATGAAAAATTTCATACATCTCCTCTAAACTTTAGATCCATTCTACACACAGACTTTTTCTATATTATCACTTCCAATTTTGCTTAAAGAGAAAGTATAACATAAGCTACTTATATCAAAGTATATAATGTAAATATGAAAAAAATGCTTGAGATGAATGAGAAGAAAGGAAATATAATTCACTCTTCCTGATACTTCATCTATCATACACTACTATGTTTTTAATACCTAGAAATTTTTCCATATGATACGAGAAGAAAAATGAAGAAAAATGCTTATGCAAATAGTAAACAAAAAAATTCACCTTTAGCCCAGTTGCACTTATCTTCTCAGCTAGTTGGTCAACAGCCACATTACTTGGAGCACAGACAAGGACCTGAATGAAATAAAAACAGTTATGATACTGAATGTTGGAAATGTTACTGTCAACCAGGTGCCCAAACATACCTGTCCTTGTCCTTGTTTAGCCATGTGGTACACAATTGCAGCAGATGTAACTGTTTTTCCAGTTCCAGGCGGGCCTTGTATTAAACTAATAGGTTTTTGAAGAACGCTCTTAACAGCAAAAACCTATAAACAAAAAAAAGGGCTAGGAGTATTAACATGGAAATAACAAATAACACAATCAAGTGGACGGTTTAAAATACTAACGAACAAAAGGGCAATAGACTACTCTCAAGTACAGCCTCCATGTATAAGTTTCAATCGATAGAAACTGCACTATATATAACTGAAGCAGAACGCCATAGATTGACTTAACAGCTGCAAGAACACTTGTTGCGATTGTTCTGGTTATTATTATTTATAATTATAATTCTATTATTATTAATAATAACAATAACAATTATTCTTATTATTATACACATGCTCATGAAAAGGTTGGAGTAGCTCCAGTAGAAGATAAGATTAGAGAAAGTCGCCTTAGATGGTTTGGTCACATAAAACGGCGGCCTTGCGATGACCCGGTTAGGAGAGTAGAGGTATTAGATTTGACTTATGTTAAGAAAGGTAGAGGTAGACCTAAAAAGACTTGGTTAGAAAATATTAGGAATGACCTTTCTTTATTATATTTAAACGAGAATTTGACTTTTAATAGGACACTATGGAGAAAAAGGATTCATGTAGCCGACCCCACGTAGTGGGATAAAGGCTTGATGTTGTTGTTGTTGTTGTTGTATTATACACATAATACTAAGTCCTATAGAAATATTTTTTTTTCTGCACGGTCTTTGTGTCATGTTTGTATCTCTTGTCCATGCATAATAGTTTAAACAAGAAATTACATGCAAAGCATTCATTAAGGAAACTATATCATATTAAAATTTTAAAAAATTCAAACCGGATGGATGGTAATTTGTTTGAATCCTCTTTCACTATTTCATGCTGTCTTTCCTACATAAAAACTATCAAAGACTCAATATCCATCTTTGTTTTCCTAATCTAGTTTTTACCCAAATGGCTGGGTTCATTCCCTCCAATATACAACAAACCCCCAACCCCCACTTTCACTGTATAAAAAATCCCTGAAAAAACATGGATTGTTGGGAAAAATTACACGAATCGATGTTAAAGGGGGACCTAGGGTGATGCTGAAAACCCACATTGATGGTTTCAATCAATAATTAACCAAGTTGTATAATTCCATAAAAAAGAGGTAGACTTAGAGACCTATCTATAACGTGTCCTGATTCTCTTTTGACCCCAAGAGCAGTTCAAATTTCAAACAAAAATACCTGAGAGGCATTCAACTCTGGGAGGCCTGGAGCACCAAAACGACGGGGTAGAGTATTACGGACAACTTGGAGTTCAACTTCATGTCCAAGAAGGTGATGATAGATATATCTGCATCAAAGAATTCAATCGCAGTGCTCAATAAACAGCCATTGCATAATATCCATTAATATGTATTGTTCTCTCATCTAGTTCTCATGCACAAACTAGAAATGAAAATAAATGTGAGATTTAGGCTTCGTTTGGGATGGCTTTCTTGTTGTTTCTTAAAGCAGCTTTTTAGTACAAAAATTAAAAATTTTGTACTAAAAATTTGTTTTAAGAAGCAGTAAGAAAGCCATAATAAACAAAGCCTTAATGTCTGTCCAGCACATTCAGCAAGAATACATAGGCTGATATGGTTCACATCATCATGGTAATTGTCATATAGAAGATCGACATGATAAAAAACAGCTCTTAAAAGATGAAACTAAAAAATAGGTTGTTTGCATGTTTGATATGTATCACAACGGAACCTTATCAGAAAAAGAAAAAAAAAAATTGAGTGCAATCACATCAATTCACTTGCATGGACAAGAATCCACTTGCTTACCCGCTAACACTTGTCTCATCCACAGCAAAGGTTTTCATTGCCCCTTGCATTCTATCGAAGCTGGTGCTTTTCCAGACAAAATCAACACTAAATCCATGGTTCAAATCAATAGGAACTCCCTGCTAAGAAAAAATATATGATAAGCATTTACCTGTGCAAATTACACTTGATGCCAAAGTTCTGGATTCAAAGTTCTTACCTGACTAGCACGGAGTTCAAGCGCAACCTCCTCCTGAGCAGTAAGCTTTATCTATTTTGAAAGAAACACTTACAATTAGAAGATTAAAAGAACTGCTGTAAAACTTGGCAAGCCTATATTGATTAATCGAGTGCTCACACCCCTAGAAGTCTCAAATTTTCATAGTATCACCGTGTGAATAACCGAAACCAGCAGTTACGTACCACATGTCCAACGGATTGCCACGCAGGATGAGCTGCATCGCCAGAATACCGCAATCTTAACTCATCACCGGGAACAAGCCTTAGTTCATTGTCTTCCTACAAATTATTCAAAATTAATTTATTGCAATATTAAAGGGGACGGTACAAATAAAATGTAATACTAAGAAAAATCACATGATGTCCACTAGTTGTATAAACCAACAAGAGAACACCTTGGGAAAGACAAAATAAGCTATTCGCTTCTTGTTAAGGCCAATATCCCATCTGATGGTTGCGTTGTCTTTACTCTGTGACTCCTTCATCATCTGCAGCAAGAACCAAGCAGAGAGCTCAGCTATGTGTGCAAGTCAAACATAAATCTTAACACTTAAGAAAATGATGATGAATGTTCAGAAAAACAAATTGGACACTATGATGCCACAACAGAAAACTGTCATTTGATTATTACCTTATCATAATCAGCTTCCAACTTAATTAGCGGAGCAAATACATTTTGATACTGTCCAAAGAGCAAACAACGTCAAATTTCCACAATTAAAGAAAAGGTTGACTGAAATAAAATTGCACGGAAAATATCCTTTGTATAAATGTGCGGCAAAATTTAGAACCTGGTATGCATCTTCATACTTTAAAGCCACAGACTGCGGCTCATCATCTACTCCAGGTTTCTCAAGATCTTCTAAGGAAGCATCAGGGTTTGTCTTCCAAAGCTCCTCCACTTTGTTAATTTGTTGAGCTGTAACCTGTCGTGCCCTGAGCTGCTCCTGCTCAGAAGGAACCTGAAAGAGGAAACAGTTAATTTAGATGCTTCAAGCACCCTTTCAAATGAACAGAAGCAGGAATCAAACTACCAACCTTAACCAACCATGGAAGAAAACATCTATCATCAATCAGAGGACACCACTGACTGAGATCCCAATTCATGTCTTTCAGAGCATTGACACTAAGGCAAGGTTCCCTACACAACAGAACAACAACACTCTCCGTTTTGGCAGAAATAAATCCAAGTAAAAAAACATTGCGACAGCCACAATTGTAGCACTCAAGTATTGTTTCTCCCAATGGGCTGTCCTTATGGAGACAAACTTCCTTATGTTTTGCTCGTACCTGGTAAGCAAAATTATAAATATATTAGCCAATCCTCACATAAACTAAAGTATATGAGTAATGACTAAAATTTATACCACTTTGGCTTAAAGTGCTACCAAAATAATTAGTAAAAATGTTAATCTCAAAATTAAAAAAAAATTGAATGTACTTCTAGCTCAACATGCTTCACAACAAATAGATCTGGCTTAGTTTTCCTTCAGATTAAAATAACTAAAAACCCCACAATATGTGGGCATAGCATCACTTGTTCAGGAGGGGTGGGGTAAAGTTGACGTAGCAGCTTTTTTATTTGAAAAAGGAATATTTTAATATACTCTCCATTCCCACAAGGAGCTCTCCATTCCCACAAGGAGCCTAAATAAGGAGTGAGAAACTCCTTAAAGCTTAAGTTGCAAACTAGGGTCTGTTCATGCAAAGTATTTAGAAAAAGGGTGAACTGAAGAGTTAAACTAAAGTAGACAGTGAAATAGATGTATTAACTCTGATGCTTTTATAAATCCCAGAACCACGGCCCTTCACTTTTTGGATAAGGAAACCAATAAAAATTCCATGGCAAGTTAGCATCTAAAAAATATTACCAGAATATTACTTTGCTAAAAAAAGAAACTTTGGTAGAATACACTGCTGCATTTTCCAATAAACTGGAACCCCAGACAAACATTTTTTGGGGTATAAAACCAACCATATTGGATTAATTAATTTGGTAATCACATTCATCATCATCATCATCCCGATCTCACTATTTCAGGTAAATTTGTGAATTCTCAGTAGTCATTATTCATTTGTTGCCTTTAAGGTGTTGCATCTTGCATGAGGCGTTAATAGCTTGAAAAAAAATGTTTTACAAAACCATGGTGATGAGCCACTTTGAGTCCCAAATTTGAAAGGGAACTACTTCACAGAAGTGATGGTTCTTGGTGGATATGATTTCTCCATCACGAGGATATCCAAATCATATATTCCCGCAGCCAAAATGGTAATGGGTGAATGAGAAATTAATGCCCAGAGTATGCCCATTGGAATTGGTCTTTTGTTTGAATTTGCTAAGAATGTAAACTCCCAAACTGCTAAGGGAACTTGTCTGGTTCGAGTTTAAGAAAGAACATATTGCGTAAGTTGGGCCCAAGAATCTCTCTGATATGCACATAGGGCATGCAAATCATGGACCCTGAGAGTTAGGAGCCTAATGCGCGCGGACAAGGTGAATGATGCATTATCGGGGTTGCCCTTACACAGGGTCTCATTTTGCAATTATATTTTTCATTTTCCAATAAAATTTGAATTTATTTTGGATTAAATCAGGAATTAAGTCAGAGAATATTTCTAGATTATTCTCAAAATTTTAAGGGATTTAACTTATCAGTTATAACTCATTAAAATTGATCATGAGTGTGTTTATAAGAGAATTAGCAACCTTCAATAATAAAAAAAATAAATGTGAATTTGAGCAACGATAGCCAGCCAAGTATGTGAACAATCAATAAATACGGACAATTTTTTTTACTAAGTTAATCTGAATTTGAAAGGTTGTAACCTGTGAGATTAATTCAGATTAAATCATCCATTATTCCAAGTTTATAACATCTCTTCCAACAGCTATATAAGAAAGCTTTCTCCAACGTTTTCAAATACAAAAAAATTAGAACATCTCTTTCTCATATCCTTACTATTTTTCATGCTGATTAGGCTTAAGGTTTTTTCTAAAAGTTTTAAGTGCTCAGGTGATAAGAGTAAATGCATAAACATGAGTTTGTTGGAGCAGTCTGTGTGGTATGTAAGTCCTGCTTGGTCTTTGTTATATCTTAGTAGACAAATAAGTACACGGACAAGGAGCAAATATGTTCTAACAAAGCAATTGAACACAAACCTCAACTACCTATCAATTTTTGTTTTCAAATTTTGGCTAAAAATTGATTTTTTTTTTTTTTTTGAAATATTGTAATATTTTTTTGGATATTAGTAAACGTGTAAAAATTTATTTCATTAATTGCATGCAATATTTGTGGCAAACTTCAAAAAAAAATTCCATCTAAAGAGGCAAATAGGTTGCTAGGAGTTCAATATTTTCATTGTTGCTTTTCATTTTTATTTTTGAAAATATTTATTTATTATAAGGACTAAGAATTCAATTTGGGTGTTATGCCTCCTGAGAGCACTAACATGACATTTGAGTCATCGCCTAAGATTCAAGCTCCAAACCTAATCATGCATTGCAAGTGTTGGTTTCGTTTAGCCACAAAAAGAAAATGGAGAAATATATTTGATTGAATTCCAAGAGATGGCGAAAATCAGATAACAATGAATCTCGTGAGATTCCTGCCGGAGGATCCTCCTACTCTAAAAGGGGATAAGTTACACGCTCAACCTGTGAACTGTGGATGCATGGAAGCACTCTACTTTCCTATGTAGGAATAACAATTTGAATAGTTTGCCTGATGTGTTATATGGTGCGTGCAGTTCAAAAAATCAACTAAGAAAATATGAGATTCTTGGATCATAAATATATATTACGAGTATGTGGGTGCCACGAAAACTATGATGGTTTGATTCTTGGACTTCAAGATGATGGACTCCAATACAATGGCTAAGTCAAATGTAAGATCAAGTAATTCTCCATGATTTACCGAGAAGGAATGATTCTAAGTGAGCCCTCTTAGACAACTATTATTGAGAAGCTACCCATACATGGAAGGAGTTCAAGAACTATTTAAAATACACGAGAAGGGAGATGAATGTTGAAGATCTTGTTATTAGACTTTTTGCTGAAAAAGATGACAGAGGCTCGAAGAGGTCTTCAATATTGCAATGGCATGAAAGATGACTAGTGAAAAATAATGTAATTGCTACACAAAGCCAGAATCTATTAATAAAAATGAGAAGTCATTCGCTCATATTGCTTGAATCCTTTAAAATGGAATGGTAGATAAAGACATGAAGCATTATATAGATTAATTAGCTCAGATCGCATACTAGCATTTCATATTAATTCCAACAATAAATGTGAAACCTATGTGGAGGTAAAACTAACAAGGACATCATTCCAAGGACTTAAAAGGAAACATAGACCCTCCATAGCTATCTTTGTGATTTCAAATTTGTTCAAAGTTCAAACTAAAAGTGGAAATAAATACGTTATTTTTTTTATAATAGCATAAAATATTTTTGTGTATTTGCTGAAAAGCAAAGATGAGACTATATATAAATTTATTTTCTATAATACTAAAGTTGAGAACAAGCTCAATAAAGATTAAGGTGTTAAGAAGTAACATTAATGGAAGGTATGAATCACCCATTTTGAATTCTATGCACAACAAAAAATAGTACATAAGTTCACACCTCATTATCCTCCTCAATCCTATTGAACACTAATACACACTCAACGACAAACACAGGGACATCCGACAAAATTAACGATCGACCAATGCAACATTGTGTGAAACGGGTATGACATACCCAAAAGTTGTGTGAAATCACTCGAAACACCATCAGCTTGCAAAATTGATCTCACCTGAGTGCTCAAAACATCAAAATTACCAAAATGGCGCCCCCTTTGTGCTTGCCGGTATGTAAACTTCTTTGAATGGCCTTTGATTGCAAAACATATTGCGTCGTTGAGTTTAAAACGTCAAATTACCAAAAGAAAACCTATTGGGATCAACTCAAGCAAAAGCAATCGTAATCGACAAAGAACTGGAGATGTTGTACGAAATTGCCCAAATGGCCTATGTTCACAAATTGATTGCGCCATCGAATTTGCAACGCCCAAAATGCTAGGAAAAAAACATTCATATTGGTCGAGAACTCGCATGAGAAGAGAAAATCGGCAAAAAAACCGCTTGCATACGAAGCAAGGCGAAGTTCGATGCACATGAATGACAAAAAACAACTAGCAAATCAACATGCATTTAAAACGAGTATTTATCTATTAAAATTTTAAATTTTATTTTTAAATCAAATATTTTAATTTTTAAATCATTAAAAATGATTATTAAAAAAATATAATTAAAAATCTTTTGAGTAAAAGAGTGTTATGTTCATTTGCTGACAAAAGGACACTTCTATTCTTTTTACTTTTTATTTTAAAAAATATAATAATATGAAATAAAAAAAGAAAACTAACCTAAAACAAAACCAAAATGTAATATTCGTAACATCTCACACTCTCATTTCCTCACATAAATAATAGAGCTGACACCCTGCCTTACTATCTCAACCCCGCTAACACGCAAGTGATTTAGCCTCCATGCCGCCACCCACAAGCCGTCTAGCCAACCTGCTTAGACCGCACAGTCATCGACCTACAACCCCGCTTGCGCATGCCATACCCGATTCATGCTCGTTTGCCCGAAACCACCCTCTCGATCTCAATTAATGAAGTCACCTTCTACATGCTCGGCCCACACACATAATCACTGGTTGCATGCACCTAAGACCAACCACCCAAGTGCCCTAGCTACCACCTCAGACTACCATTCAGGTCACTGGTCACTACTCCTTCCACTCTCTCTCTTTCTCTCACTCTTTCCCTCTCAATCCTTTTCTTCTCCTCTATTCCTCCTTCCCTACATATTCCTATATTCATCATCTTCTTCTTCTTCACTTCTTCCCCTCAGTCTTCTTCCTCCTTTCTTATCTCCCTAGCTCCTCCTCTCTCTCTCTTTCTCCTTCATCTCTTTCTCTCTTTGAACAAAGAAAGAAAAAGAACTCTCCACCAGCTTCTCTCTCCAAAACAACCTTCAATTCCTCTCCTTCCTCTCATCACTCAACCTATATATATATATATATATATATATATATATACACACAATAGAGCTTGGAGGATTTATCATCATAGAGGCCAGAGATCTATGACATTGATTGAGCCTTTATATTTTAATTTTCATGTGTTGTAAGAGATTTATGTGATTCTTTATTTTATTGCAATGTTACCCTCACTTAAGGGAGCTTTTGTGTTGTTTGGCCAATGACCTTTTTGTCTTTTGTTCCTTTCATATTTTTTGTGCCTATATATATGGTTCATTGTTCTCTTGTATGGATGATGAATATTTTCATATAAATTTCTAGTTATATTCTTTCTCTTCTCTTAGTAAGTTGAGTTTTTGTATGAAGTCCTTTGCATAAAGGCAAAGAAATATCCAATAGCATGTGAGCTCTTGGTTAGTATCATCTTCTCTCTCTATCTCATTTTTTTCTCCTTCCCTAGCTGCCCAAATAGCCCCCCAGCTGCAGCAACCTGCTGCCCTCAACCAGCAACCACCTCCCTCCCTTCCTCTTTATCTGCCTCCACCTTCTCCCCAACACCTCTTGTACGCCTCCAATATGGCACCGATATGTGTCGGATATGGCAAAGCCGTATCCAATTAAAAAACTATTTAATTTCAAAAGGACACACATCTGATAGGCGTGTCCGTTGAAAAACAAAAAAATCAGGAAAAAAAATGCGTCATATTTACTTCCGCGGCTGCGAGTAAGGTTCTCTCAGTTCCGAGATGGATTTGAGTCTCTTGATAATATGAGAATATTAGAAATTTATAATCTTTCACTTGATGAGTCTGAATTAGAAGCTATGATATTTATTCAATATGATATAGAAGTTCAAATACAAACCACTAAAGAAACTAATCATATCATTCCTTCTATTGAATACTGGAAACTTCATGTGCTACACAATTTATGTTTATACTTTTGTTGTTGTACTAAACATTTAATGATTACTTTTATTTTGATATTATAAGCTACAAGGCCACAAATGATGGTCCTTTCATTGTTTTGTAATTTCAAATATTATGCTTTGATTGATTTCTTAATTTTTATGTATGATTTATAAATTATAATGGTGTGTCTGTGCCGTACCCGTATCCTCTATTTGTTTAGAATTGACATGTCCCGTATCTGTATCGTGTTGCATACGTGTCGCTGTATCCATATCGGTGCAACATAGCATTTTATGAAGTTTATTTTCTTGTCTTTGATGTTATCTTAACATAAATATCTATTTGCATGACTTATTTCGCTTATTCCTGCATCATATATATATATATATCCTAACATCTATCCCTCGCCTCTATAACAACAACAACATCAAGAAAGAACCTGTCCTTTCTCCACCACATCTAAACTTCTCCACCATCCACCACCTCTATCCCAAAAAAAGAAAAATAAATCCCTCCAACCTCTCTCTCTCTCCACTTTCTTAAAGAGAGAAAAAATCATAAAAATATAACTCCCCCTCTTTCTTTTTCTCTCTAAATTGAGAGAGAATTCACTTCTTTCCATTTCACCTCACTTTCTTTCTCTAAATAGAGAGAGAAATCCCTCTTTCTCTCACTAGAATCTATCCACTTCATCTCTCTCTCCCTTAAACAAAATCAAAAAACAAAATATATATTTAAAAAATCAACAAAAATAAATACATAAAAAATAATATGTTGTTTGTTGCATGTAGGTTTCATCGCTTCACCATCGTCAAGCCTACTTCATGAGCACAGGTATAATGTCACTAAAACTAAAAACTCTCAAAGCCCGTAATGATGCAATCGATGGTCAAACTGGAGCCCCATACACGTTTTTCTTAGTATGATGGCAGGAAGTTCATTGAAGATGTTCGCAATAATCTGTGGGTGGACCCCGTTAAGTGCACTTAACTTGGCAAGAATAGCATCATAAACAATTTTCTTAGCGTGGCAGGAGAGTTTGTTGGCGGTGTTCGCGACGCAGCAAATAAATCCCGTTAGTGGCGTGCTGGACGCTATGAGTGGAGCTTCGTACACATTAAAGTTGCAGAAAAAAGCTTGTCAGCGACATGATCGGGTATTTTTACCTAAAGCTTTTTTTTTTTTTTGTAAGTACCCCATACATACCTCTCTTGGATTGGTGGGATTTTTAGAATTACAGCTAGAGTATCATAAGACACCAATCCTACACGTTTTTCTTAACATAATGGTTAGGCCTAAACTCCTAATAAATTCTCCCTTACAGAGAAGGGAATAGAATTAGTTAGCTCACTACAAGCACTACCAGAACCTTATAAAAACTCTAAGAACTTGGACAAAAAACTCAACTGGACTTTTGGAATGCATGAAACAAACTCTCTTATCCCTTGTCCTTATGGAGGGAGAAGATGTCCCATGTGCGACTCGCAACATTAATGAAGATAATATTAAAATAATAAAAAGTACACATGCGAAACATATGCATGTACTCATCCCCATATTCGTTCCAATTTCTAATTCGCCACCGAATCCGCAACCCTCTTTCATGCAAGCAAACAAAAGGCAGTCTTTAAAAATGTTAAAACGGCAAATATGATTATAAAAATCAAAATTTGTATAATTGCCACATGTATGAATTTTGCAAGATGATTTTCAAATCCTATGTGTAATGTCTTGAAATGCATGAAACAAACTCTGCCTAAAGTCCAAAAAAATTGCCTCGAGATATGTACAAATGAATCCAGCAAAATCGAATGTCGCAAACACGCGTAATATAGATGCATTGAAAATCATGCAGTACATTGAAAATGCACAAGAAAATAATTCCTCTTAAAGATAAAATGCCAGTACATGCCTCAATGACTAAATTAATGTGATTTCTGAGAATGCATTGCAAGCTACGCAATTATAAATAAGTTCTCAAATAATTCACTCTAAAAATAATGCAAATGTAAAAAAGTCCAACTAAAAATTTTAAATTATAAATACTTTCTCGCAAAAAGAAAGCATTTGCATCTGCTCTGATGAGCGAGAAAAATATATAAACGTGATGTCTGAGAATGTTGTGTAGATTGACTAATAAAAGCATTTTTAAAAATCCTAGCTCTAAAAAGCATGCAAACGTGACAAAGTTTAAAAACTAATTTTTAAATTTTAAAACCCTTCAAAAAAATATAAAATGCTTGCATGTACTCCAACAAGCATAAAGAATATATAAGCATAAATGTGCCAAAATTCAAATATATAAAGTGAAAATTAACCATTAAAAATTTAAGGAAAAATCCACCCACCCCACAACAATTTGTCTAAGAGGGAAACTTTGAGAATAATTTCAGCTCACGAAGAGTGAATGTCTTGTCCTCTCCCTCCTCCATCCTAATGCCCTCTAGCCTATGAAGCTCCACCAGAAAGCCTCCCCCACCTCTTGAATACTTCTCACCAAGATTTTGAAAGATATCATGGCTTTGGATAGCTTGCATCTCCATCATGAGTGCTCCCCAATTGACCTTTGTGTCTCCCAAGGTCTGCAACCACTTCATTCCCATGATGACATCAGTACTTCCTAACTTCAGTTGGAGAAAATCCTCACCTAAATTCCTCGTATGGTCAACACCACTCCTCTACAAATTCTCTGGCATTTCTCCACCTTCCTCGTACCCACATCACCCTATAATAGCATGTGTCCATCAATTTCACTCCAATTGGTCGACGACTTCTAAGAAAATAAAATTATGGGTAGCCCCAATGTCAATCAGAACCACCACCACCCTATCTGTTATTTCCCATTTTACTTTCATGGTATGATTCGGTGTGAATCCTACCACTGAGTTCAGGGATACCTCCACCACATCGAGGTGCAGCTTGTCCTCCATCTCTTCCTCTACCTCTCCCTCGCCTCCCTCCTCAGTTTCCTCGTCATCACAGACGGCGAGAACCGAAAGAGTTCGATCCTTGCACCAATGCCTTGGAGTATATTTCTCATCACACATGAAGCATAATCCCTTCCCCTTTTTCTCTTGCATCTTCCTCTTTGTCAGTCTCTTGAAATTTCCACCACTCCCTCTTCCTACCAGCTTTTTTCCTAGTAGTCTCGCGAAATCCACCTGCTACAGAATCCTTGGGTGCTATGAGAGTGGTAGTCATCCTATAAGAGCCACCTGAATTGTTGCTCATGGCTCCCCTCTCTAGCTACCTCTGATCTTCCACCAACTGTGCCAACTCCATAACCTCTCTCAAGTCACAATGCCTCATGACCCTCGCCGCAGCTCTGATCTCGGATTTAAGCCCCTTAATAAAGTTTCTCTCCAACAGTGTCTCGGATAGTCGCTCCACCCGAATGACCAAGTGCTCAAATCTCTCACGGTAGTCTGTCACTGATACGTACTATACTAGTGCAAAGAATAGCTCATAGAAGTCCCCTTCCCTGCCGATTCGAAAACGTTCCAATAAACATTCCTTGAATTCCCTCCAACTCCGTATGGGTCTCCTCTAATCCCTCCACTAATACCAGGACAACACCTTCCCCTCCAAACATAGACCCGCTGCTGTGAATTTCTCCTCCTCCGTCAGTCCATTGATTGTGAAATACCTCTCCACCTTGTAGATCCACTCGTGTGCGTCCTCCCCTTCAAAAATGGACATCTTCAGCTTTCTCACCTTCTGATCTCCCCTGTTTTCCCTTATTCCTCCATAATTTTCCCTTTCCCAAGTGCTTGGCTCAACCTCAAGTCTCTCGATCATCCCTCCAACACTCATACACAAACCTCTTTTTCACTTTCTCCCATCTTTTCTTCAAATTCAGCACCCTTTCTTCCATATTCACCTTCTTTTCTCTTCCAACCAGAACCCCTTGATTCTAGCCCCCCATATCAACGTCTCTCTCCATACCTTCCCCATTTCTCCTCAATGATCTCCACATTGTTTTCCCTCCTACAAAAATTAGAATTCGTAGTTCTTCCCATCGGCCCCTTTACCTCTGATGCCGCCATTTGAATTTGATTTTCCAATAGATTTTTCACCATCACATAAAGATCATAAAATTTGTCTTCTACGGATGAAAACTTGTCTTCTACGAATGAAATTCGATCTTCCACTATGGATTTTATTTGGCTCATCTCCCCTTCAAGGCATTCCTCCAACACAATCTTAACTTTTTTTTGGACTACATCAATAAACTCAAAAGTTCGATTGTTTTCTTTAAGTTTCGAAATTCTAGTCAACAATTCAATAGTGTTGGGCCAACCTAAAATCTAGTTCATCGTAGCAATGCAAATGCAAGGAAAATCATTATGATTAGCTAAAGGCAGGAAGAATACTAAATTCAGAGAGAGTTTCTTCGGAATAATAAATGAAATTTCCGAGAGATATGCAGCAACATAAAAGAGAGGTTACCAAATAACCATTTACACTGGCTTATAACATATCAACCGAAGCTGGAACTTGCTTATCAAAAGAGAGGTTACCAAATAACCCTCAAAGGTTTAAATATTCACAACCAGGTGAAAGTTTTCTAGGTCACTACAAGATGGAAGCTTGAATAATCACAGGAAGTCGTTGTGTAATCACAAATATAAATAAGTCTGAGTGTTGTCAGATAAGCAAGTTCGTTTCCGGCACCAAACAATCAATCCAAGTATGCCTTTGACCAATCCAATCGAATTTCAACGGCCGCTAAATGATTAACGATGTTCAAGTTGATTGAATGCACCTAACTCTACCACTCACCAAATGATTAACGATGTGAGATCCAGACGTGTTTCCCCTCGAGTTGCAGAACCATTTCCGGCACGATGGAACATTGCACCTAACAACGCAAGCTGGATTTTGTACCCCACAGTACCTGCACGCGTGCTCGGTGAAATCCCCTTTCCCAAACTCGTAGTTCTCATCCTCGCCAGTCTCCTCAAAGTTGAGGCCGCTCATTCCCGCCGCTAGTGAATCCACGGCCGTCGAACCCGCTGCTGCCTTCGCCTTGCTGAACGAGGACGATCCCGCAGAGGACGAAGAATGATTATTCCCACTTGGATCGGTGGACTGGAGTACAGCGTTTGAAGGATCGGCCAGGGGTTCCGCAGTCGGTGCCCGCCATGTCGGCGACCTACTCGGCTGGGACAGCTCTTGGAACTCGGGGTAGTCGTAGTCGTCTCCTTGCGTGTTGAACTCCAGGAAGGTGTAGGCATCCCCGCCAGTGTCCGGCTGCGATGCCGTCTCGTAAAGATTGCTGACCGACTGAGCGGCCATGGGTACGATTTAGGGTTTCCAACGGGCTATCTTGTCGCTGGGTGTGAATGAGGGTTAGGGTTTCGAAGGGGTAAAGAAGAACAGGGGTTGCCTTAGAGGAACAAAGGAGGGGATGATGCGAGATCGCGGAGACGAGAAAACGGGTAGGCCTCTAATGGTCTTTAACCATGGTTAAGTACGAGGTTTAACGGGTTTGAATTCGATTTGATGGCTAAAGATGAATCCGAGCCGTTGGATTCTTCCTTTAATGGTGCGGAGTCCGCAGGATTGTATTTTTATTATGAGTGGACACATTGAGTATCAAGGTTGTGAAAATAAGATCACATAATGAATTAGAAGAATAAAATTTTCACAATTTCGACCAATCGAATTAGGGTTAAATCGAATCATCCCGGATGATGTAATAAATATAATATTATTAAATTAATAAAATTAGTTTAACCTTTGTAGCTTAATATCTTATGATTCTTAGGGCACTATTTTGATATTCATTAAGCATAAGTGAGAACACAAAATAAACTAATAATGCAACAACTAAGTCTACAAAATATAAATAAATAACACGTAATATAAATGTAGCATCAATTAAGTCTATAAAACATAATAAAATATTTTCATAAATTACTTAAGTAGGATTTATAGTTAATCTAATAAATGAAGAGTGACTCTAACAGTAACATCAACACCAAAGGATGCACCTCGCAGCTCCAGATTCTCTGGCGCCTCCCAGTTCTCACACATGATGACAAAACAACATTGCATTGCGGGAGAAATGCAAATCATTGTCGAGCCTCTATTTTGTGTTGGGCGTTGAGGAGTGCATATCATCTTCATTTCTCTTTCTATAGCATGTGAAACTGTTATAAAAAAATTAGAGATCTTATAGTTTATATCTCTAATTAGTGAAGTTATAAAAATAAAATAAATATAAGATACTCATTATAATTGTGTGCATAATATGAAGTAATAAAAAATGTATAGCAAGATTGTAACACTTTATACTAACTTATAAAAAATGAAAACATATTCATAATACGAATATGAAGTTAGCAATGACTCTCTTTCTTTGTTCAATAGTTTTAATAATTTCACAAAAGAAAAATCTAATTACTCCTATATTTGCATCATGAAAGCTATACTCATAAGTTGAGTTTCTAAATCTCACTTCACCAAAATCAGCAGACCCAAATGCATTTAAATCATTAAAGTCAATTATGTCACATCCATCTCATTAATTATCTAGTTCACTTTCACCAAAAAATAAGAAATATAAAATAAGATTTTTTTTTATTATTTAAAAGATATATTCATATTTCACAAACAACTTATAATGTGTAGGCTGAGTTGATGTAATATCTTCTTCTTTGACAACTGGCATTGCATCATCTTTGTATATCTCATATTCGAACTGCTTGATGTCAAGATCTGGTGATGATTCATCATCAAGCACCGAGAAATCTATTATTTAAACACAAGTGTAACACAGATGATGACGATGTTTGGCTTAGAATTCTTATAGCTATTTTATGCAAGTTGAGAGCACATGATCCAAATATTTTCCACCACTCATATGCATAATGTGATATTGTAGAGCTTAGTAAATATGCATATATGTGAAAAAAAGTTTAAGCAATGTTATTAAAAATATAATTATGGTTGCATCTCCTTTGTCATCATTAGAGCAATTGATTTTCTAAATTTTTCTAAGCCATTGCGGAATAATCTAACCTCGTTAATTGCAAGTGTGAGCTTACGACAAATATCCTTATTTCCAAGTAGTTCAACAATGTCACCGTCCAAGACTAAGTGGAAGAACATCTTTTCTAAGTAATATTTATTCACTTATCAACCAAATCAATACACATATCAGAGCTGATTAATTGCATAATCTATAACCAAAGTTTAAGCTAAAATTGTAATATTACGATCTGCTCCAGGATCGTCCAGGACGATCTAGGATCGTCCTGGGACGATCAGTTGAGAAACTGCTCCAGAATTTACCCAGATTTGCTCCAGGTGATTTCCTGTAGATATCGTCCAGGCCGATCGAGGACATCGGCCAGGCCGATGGCACTGTTCATAAGCATCAGCCTGATCATCGCCCTGGAGTATCGGCCAGGGATTTTGGTTTGGTCTGATCGTCCAGGACGATCGAGACGATCGGCCAGGCCGATCTGAAGATGATTTAAGGGAAATCAGTCGTTTTGAAGAGAGAGAAATATTTTATAAAAATATCTGATTTTCGATCTGAGGAGAGAGAAAAAGAAAGAAATTGGAAAAGTTGATTTTGGGAAGACGCGGAGCCGTTTTCGTTCGAAGAGACTGTTGAGGAAATTGATGTGCACGAGGTAAGGCACATTCTACCTTTCTCAATTTTCAGAACCGTCGAGTTTGGCGGTATTATCTGTCCGGAATTGATTTTTGTTCGTGATTTTCGTCCGTATCTTTTGATTGGTTCAATTTTTACCGCGTAAGTTTCTGTATATTGTTGACGTGCCGAGTGTGCACATTTTGGTTATTTTCTGAAGATTTTTGTCCTGATATTTTTGATTCGACTGTATTTTTAGTCGACTGGATTTTTCTGTGAACTTGGAAATTCTTTGTGCAATAGAATAAATGTTCTGAAATGTTGATATCTGTATTCTGTGCGAACTTGGTGAATTTTGATTTTCAGGAAAATTGTGTAAATTCTGTATACTGCCGTTGTGCTGCCCGATTTTTGGGTAATTTATGATTTGTCCGAAATTCTTCTGATTTAATATACTATCTGTATCTGTATATGCTAAAACTTAGATGAGCTCAAGTTGGAGAATATCTGTTCTGTTCCGGATCCGAGGAAAAATATGTTTAGGTGCTATAAGCACTATTTATGTATTCTGGTGCCGTGAGCACATTTAGCTATTAATTACTCAGCTATTATTCTGGTGCTGTGAGCACAAGGGAGACATAAGGGTCAGAATCCGTAGTGATTCTGTTTAGTTTAGTTTAGCTATTAATTAAATATCTGATATCTGATATCTGATTTGATATGATTCTGATACGATTTGTTCTGTTCCGATATGATCTGTACGATTCTGATTCTGTTGATCTGATATGTCTGATCTGTTCTGTTTCTGATTTGATACGACTTCTGTTTCCGTACAGTTTTGTTTGATTTGATATCTGTCCGATTCCGTTCTGATTTATGTATGGATTTGTCTGGTGAGTTGGTTTTGCGATTCTGAGGATTTTGATTGGAGGTTTGTTGCTTTGCTGAGCTGTTGAGCTCACCCTTGCTTTCTGGTGGTTTTCAGGTTCTGGGAAAGGGAAGGAAGTCCAGGATTAGTTCAGAGTCTGATCAGTATAGGTATTATTTTTTACCTTTTGATTTTTGTACAGTCATGTCTTTTCTGTTCTGTCTAAAAGCCATGTACTGTATCTGTAGATGATTGTTTTGAGGAAAATAAATGATAGATGTTTTGTTCCGCTGCATTTGATGTTTTTAGTAGCTCTGTGTTTGTTTATTTGTTTGAGTTAAATATTTGGAAGATTCAGTTCCGAACCAAATTCCAAAGCTAGATCCTAGTTAGTGCTGCTCCGTCGCGGCCCGGTGCGAACGGGATCCGTCTCGTCTCGGGTCGGGTCGTGACAAGCTTTTTTTTTGGTATCAGAGCAATGATTTTGGAATTTGGGAATTGTGTAAAACAGAGCTATAGGAAGTGATCAGTAAGTTTGTCTGGGGGGTAGTTTTGGTTTGTTTAGCTTTTTTTTGTGTTATTTTTGTGATAATTTTCTGGATTTTTCTGTATGGATCAGCCAGACCCAGACATGACAGATGGGCAGAGTGCCGATCAGGCAGCACCAGTGGGGAGTACAGTCCCAGTGGTCGGTGCTGATACGCTTTCTCAGTTTGCTTCACTTATTGCTCAGATGATGAGCGAGACTCAGAGTAGAGCTTCTACTGTCCGATCTGATGATCTTGACAGACATTTGCAGTTGTTTTTGAGGTTGAAACCTCCGAGATTTGAGGGCGCTGTTGAGCCCAGAGCTGCTGAGGAGTGGCTGAGGAGATTGGATAAGACTTTTGACGGGATGCAGTGTCCGTCAGACAGTAAGGTACCGTTGGCAGTTTTTCTGTTGGATGGAGAGGCTGAGCATTGGTGGGAAGGCCAGCAGGCAGCCAGATTTCAGGGCAGACTGAACTCTTTGATTACTTGGGAAGAGTTCACTGAGGTATTTCGAGACTGGTTTGTTCCCCCTTCTGTACGACAGCAGATGCAGGAGAATTTTCTGAGGCTTGTTCAGGGGAGTGTTGACCTCGTTTTTGGCTTGAGCTTGCTCGAGCACTCTCGACTGATTTAATCGAACCCCGTTGAGCCCAATTCGAGCTTGAATTGACCCGACTTGAGTCGGGGCAGACTCGCATGCGTTCAATTAAATTCGATTAATTTATTTTCGCAGCGTCGCGCCTAATTTGATTTAAATTGATATTTATTTTTGAACCCAATTTCATACGATTAATTTCGTCACGCCGGCTCGAACCCGAACCGACTCAAATTGAGTCAAATTCAGGCTCGAGTTTAACCTAATTTCAACCCAATGAGACTTGTTTTAGTTCAATTTAATCCTAGCCAAATCCCTTTAACTTTCTAAGTGATTTGAATCTAGTTTCCTGATCGAGCAGTGGTCTCGACGGTCCAGATTGCCCCGAATTTCGAGTTCTGTCGCAGTTGCAGACTTCAGTCGCGTGAACCCCTGAACAAGCAATGGACTCAAATGACTTTACGAAGAAGCAGACTGTCGGAGAGCTATTCTGAGCTCTCGAGCGAAGCAGAGGTGTTTAGATGACCGAGAGGAAGCCTTCGGCTACCTCACTCTCTCCCGCGCCCTCTCTCTCTGGATCCCGTTTCTCCTCTCTCGTTCTCACGCTCCCTCTCTTCCCAGCGGCTCTCTCCCTCTTGATCTTCTCCAGCTCGCAACCCTAGCAAAAGGCCGGCCTCCTCTGTTCGCACGCACGCCTCGACGCGAGCCCACTTCCGATCTCTCCTCCCGTTCGCAGAAGGAGCCGGGCCGAACTTCAGCTCCCGCCGTTCCAGCTCTCGGTTCCGAACATCCCAGGCAAAATCCCCCTTTCGTCTTCGTCTCCCTGCTGTTCGGACCGAACTGAGAGGCAGCGCCTCCTCCAGCTCTCTTGCTCCCGATAACCACCCGACCCGACACTACCTGGGCCGATCCCGACGCCGGAAGTCGCCCGAGCTTCTCTTCCTTGCAAGGTGAGTATTTCTTTCCACCTCTCCTTCTTCTTCTTCTTACTTTCTTTCTTGCTTCGTGCCTCTTCCTCTTTCTATTCTTATTCTTCTTCTTTCTTCTTTGTTTCCTGATTTTGTTCCCCTTCTTCTCTTTAATATTTCCTTAGCTTCTTTTCATCTTAATCTAAGACTTGTGGATGGTTCATTTGATGACGAGCCTCACTTATATCAAGTTGATTTTACTTAATTAAAAATGAAGGTGAGAAATACAGTTTTGGGGTGTGTATGTCATCACACCTTTAACTCTTTTGATTCTTAGTAAATGCATTCACTCTTTGGGATGGATTTCTGTAAAAAGAAAAAAAAAAACTTGCATAGTTGATTTTGTGCTATGTGTTATGTTTTTCCTCATGTGGTGATTTGAATAAATGTTTGACATTGGAATTTATTTTCGTTCATATCATTTGGTTTAGAGATTTAGGTGTAAGCGCTAGAAGTGTGTAAAAGGTCATGTTGACATCGTAGCAAGTCATGCATTTGGGGTGTTTGTAGTAATGCCCATTGAGAGTGGGTAGTGGTTTTCCTTAGCAAAACAAAAAAAAACAAAAATGTCATGGATTTCATTGGGAGGTTTACTTTGCCGGTATGAGTAAATCCTATATAACTTTGTGTCTTCCTCTCTTGTACAAGGAGAAGGCTAATGTGATTTGGGAAGGCTTCTTGCACGTTATAAAATCTACTACATGGAAGCATTGTTGGTTTATAAGCAAGTATCATTGTTTTTTTTTAGTCTCATTCTTTCTTTTTATGCTCTTTCAACTTTCAAATAATGGCCTCGATGATGTTTAGCGAAATTGCTACTAAAGAGAACTTAGTTATTTGTGTTTGCATTGGAGTTGTTATAATGGGCTAGTCCATTTGGAAATTTCCTATATACAATGTCTAAAGCTTGATAAAGATTTGAGGATTAACCTTGCTTAAATTTCTTCTTTTTGCTTCATATATGTATCTTGTTGAGGTAGCCATGACGTAAATCTTGAGTGATCTTATGAGGCTTTGTGGTGTACACGGCATTACATTCTTAGCCCTATGAATTTCTAAGTGAATGTATTCATTCTCCATGGTAAGTTTTATGGTGGGTTTTTGACATTACGTATTGGTTCACAATCTTACCAAACTTGTTGATTTTACATTGTCTTTTTGAAATGGGTGGTTAGCATGTGAGCCTGCACTTGTTTTATATTACATGATTTAGAAGTTTTTTTTTTAAGAGTAAGCGATGACAAAATAATGAGAAACTATGATTAATTCCTTGTCAAAGCATATACATTAGAGGTTGGTACTAATGCATCGTTAGAAAATTGTACAAGTCTTGATAAGAACGATAAAAGGGAAGTGTTGGGTGAGCATGGCTTATCTCATTCGAACATGGTGAGAGCTTTTGTGATCTGTTTTTTTAGACTCTTCAATCGCCATCTATGAATAATTTGCTTGGTCGTTTTCTTGCAATGGTTAAAAGACTTTGGTAGTAAACTTGGAGAGCGTGTTACTTGAGAGTGTTATAAAAAAAATGCTTTAAAGAAGAATATACTTTGTAGATTGTTTTGCATTGCAATGTTAGACAAGGAGTGGTTCATGAGCCAAGCATTTACACATGTACTTGAAAGCATGATCTCTACATACTTTTGAAAATAAGGCTCTATCCATGCATTGCTAAAACAAGGTACTTCATAGTACGCGTTTGTGCTAATATTCGCCCATAGCTTGATGTATTTAGTGGATGCTATTTAGTTCAATAGTCGCATTCTCTCTTGATCCATAATTAGTTTATGGTTTACCACTTATGCTTCCATGATTAGGTTGCTTCATTACAAAGTTTAAAAAAAAAAAAATGATATTGAGTAATCATCTTTTTGTATAAGTGATCATTCGTTACGAATTATGTTATTCTCTTTATTCATCGTGCCAGTATGTGTAGAAAAATGAAGTGTATGTCAAATACCAAGTGTGCTAATCTCTTGGATCCATAAATTTCATATGCTTGACTACTTGAGTTAAAAATGCTAAGGTCATATTTTAGAAACACATACACTTACAATATCACATGTTTTAGATTTGTTTGGAAAAGTAATCTCGCTAGCATAAGATAAGTTTCACATAGCTTATGTCAAAGACTTTGAATTCTTTTGTATGGAATTAGTGCTTCCTAGAACATTCTTTCTCTTGCTTTCATTTGGCTTTGAAGTTGGTTAAGAAGCCATCATGGGTTTCTTAGTTTCACAACTTATATCATGGGAAGAACGTTTAGTTGCAAGGTCGGTGGAGGGCGAGATCTCTCTATGCTTATTCGAAGCATGTCTCTTCTTCACTTATTGGATATTTATGTAGAAAGATATTCTTGCGTTCTTTTGGCCGAATCCTTTATTCATTCTTTGAGAAAATTCCTACAGCTTTTGTAGAGATTTTGCTACTGTTTTCGTAAGCGAACGAGTGCAGATTTTGAGGGTTCTTTCACTGTTTTCATACAATAACACCTCTAACACTTGGGTGAGTCTTTTATGGTTATTCTATGGAGATTCCTGCAGCTTTCGTGGAGTTTTCTCCCACTGTTTTGTGTAAGAAAAAGTGCAGGTTTTGAACATATTATTGCTGTTTTCATGAAAGAATCGCTATGGAGCTTGGGTAGATATTGCATGACTTTGTTGTAGGAATCACTGCAGCTTTTATTAGACTTTTTCTACTGTTTTGGCAAGAGGAAGGTGCAGATTTTAGAGGTATTATGGCTGTTTTTACACAAGATTCCTATGGCATTCGGATAGGTTTGTTATTGCTTCGCGGTGAAATTTCTTGCAGTTTTTGTAAGCTCTTTTTACTGTTTTTATGAGGAAAAAAAAGTGCAGATTTTGGAAGTTTTCTCGCTGTTTTACATAAGAATCCTCGCCGCTTTTGAATGGATCTTGTTTTGTTTCTTGGTGGAGATTCCTACAGTTTTTGTGTAAGCTTTTCCCATTGTTTTGTAAAGAAAAGTATATATTTTGGGAGGTTTTATTGCCGTCGTTTGGCACGAAGACCTTCGTTATGAAGCTCATGTTTAGTTCTGAATCATTGTATGATAGAAAATTGTAAAAGCCGTATAGATTTCTTAACAAGATATGCATCTAAAAAAAATATATCTTTGATGAACTTTGAGTAGAGTATTTCGTAACGACGTCAAGAAAGCATAAATGTGGAAAATTTGCTATGATTTGTGATCAATGCTAGTTTATTACATGAAACCTTACAAACATTACACACAAGTTGTTTGATAGAATATCGTTGAAGGAATAGTTGAAAAGCTTTATTTGAATGAAAACCCTTCTTCTCAAGTTTTCTTTGAGCGCATATATTTGGCCATAAAAAAAAAAAGAGTTAGTTAATACGTGATGAGTATCATCTTGGTGTTAAATGTATTGATTTTGTCGGGATTTTGATGGTGTTTTGCTTATGGCTTATATCATGTACATCAATGCGTAGACTACGAAATGTTATAAAGCTTGTTATGTCTCAAAAAAAAAAAAATGCACATGTTAGAAGATTTGAATTGGAACCTTTACTTTCTTTAGCATTCCACTCTTACACTATTAGTTGGCATCACTATGAAATCTTGTTGGAAAGCTTTCGTGGATATGTTTTTTTTTTGGCATGAGAGTAAAGTCATAGATTTTAATTAGAGAGTTACTTGGAATCATTGGTGGCCTGTAGCGAAAACATGTATATATATAAGTAAGTATAATTTGTTGAAAGGAATCCATGTTTATTCTAAATCATGTGGTAGATGGAAGGTTTATATTTATGATTAGTAAGTGTTTATACATCCCATACATGCTTGGGAAGAAATTTGCATGTGTTTTGTGAATTTCCTGTGGTTTCACTCATGCTATTGTTTTTATGGTTGGAGAAGTGGCATATCTATGAAATGACTTTAATGTATTATGGGATAAAAGCCTTTATGCATCGTTGTTTATGTTATTAGAATACTTTTTTTTAAGCATGAGAAAGACAAGTTACATTAATTCCCCTCATATCATTGCCTTCTCTTTGGTAGAAAATGTTGAGTTCTAAACATCAAATACATGTGTGGTTTCATGCTGGATAAATTTTACATTTTTTGCTTTATATTGAGAAATTGTATGATTTGTTTTATGTTAAGGATGCTTTGGGAAGTTTTAAAAGAAATGTTTGGTTTTAAAAGAATCTTGTGAGTATATTTATGGTTGAAGGTTTTGCGAATTGTTTTACGTCGAGAGGTTTTATTTAAAAAATGTGTTTATGAATGTTTTGTGACGATAGCCCTACAATGAGAGGTTTCTATAAAACCTTCTCGTTGGAAAGCTTTTTTTTTACCCCACTCCAAATAAAGAGGAGAAGCACTTGATTATTAGGTATTTTGGTAGGGTTTTGTGTCAAAACAAAATAGTGATTTTGATAAATGATTTTTATAGGATTTTGTGTGACACTTAGTTTAGAGGTTCTTATAAGTCATGTTGGATTTTCTTAGACTTGTGTAGTAGTGCCCCTTAGCGCCTTTTGAGAATGATTATGGTTTCTTCATTTGAGTTAGATTATCCTAATGTTTATTTCAAAAATGAGTTGGTAGGATTTAAAACCTTAAGGAGCTTCATGTTAGAAGTCCTTAGTGTCCTCTTTGGAGCAAGACATTCCTTACTCCTTTGGATTCTTTCTTGAATGTTAGTCTCTAAAAGTATAGAATTTTGGGATCAGTGCAAATTAGATAGAGTCTAGCTCTAAGTTTAACTTTAAAAGTCTGTTTCCCTTAGTTGTTTTAAGCATTGTTTGTAGTAGGTTGTGAGTAGAGGTCTTAAACGTATCAAGTGCTTTATTCGGAGTGGGAACAACAAAGGGCATTGTTGATATAATAGGATGCACTTGACTTCTACGAAGTGTGTCCAATAACAACAATGCCTACACCCCTTTTTGTATTCGATTTTTCGTTAGTTTCCTTCGCCATTTTCTTTTATGTTTTTGGTGCTACATGCTTGCAAGATAAGGAGAACTCAAAACACAAGTAGCTCAACCAGTAACAAAAAGGTATGTTCTTTTTTTCTTTTCTGCATTTCCATTTCTTTCACTTTGTTAACTGCTTATAGAATTGCTCTAATACACTCTTCTTTTGTTTCTTGCGAGGTACCTTTCGGAAAGCAATGGACAAGGAGCACTTGGAGCTGGAGCTAGGAGAATCAGATCTAAGCATCAGTCGTCCCTACTCATCTAGTAGGGACGCTACGGGCGGAACCACCGGGTCATAGCCCCCGGTGCTGTAAGTTTACTAAAACTTAGAAAACCTTTAGGGGCTTAGATGATTGTACGCCTCCTTCCCTTAGGGCCTTAGAAACTTCAATTATAATTAGGATTGCTTTTGTTTTTCTTGTTTAGATCCCTGAAATCCTATGACATCCGTATAGAAGTCTTAGGAATTAGAAAAGAACAACACTTTTAATCCTACAATACTAGAGACATCTAAGGACAAAAATTAAGGACCGAGTCTTAGAAAACATAGACTTAGGGTGCATGTTCCCTATAAGATAGAAACATTAAAACAACAACTTAGTGACATATTTTCCTAGATTTGAATTTTCTTTTCTTAATTCACTAATAATCAACTAATCAATCTTAACTTAATTCATAAAATATGTTAAAACACATAATTCTTAATTAAACTATTATTAATTTTTAATAATCATTAAACTTTAAGATTTAAAATGTGAACATAAATCAATCATAACTAATTTAATAATTGATTCATAACCAACCTAAAATCTAAAAGATGTAGATTATATTAGGAGATTAAATTACAAATTAAATTCATTAAGATTAAAAATACTTTTAAAGATCAAACTTAGAATAATCTTTTAAAAGTAATCAACAAATCCCTTAATACACAACAACCGCTCCAAAAGTGAAGTTTATTGGATGGACTACTCCGGGCTGCGGGGCTAAGTGTCCTAAGGAGGCTGGTTCCTCGAGCCTGGTGGCACAACGCCACGAATGGAGCGTCAAAACCTAAAATTAATTCTTCTAATTGGCATAATTCAAACTTGATTAAGAAATGATTTAATTCACCCTTTTCCTTTCTTTTAACAACAAACTATAATAATCAAACAAAGTTAATTATAACTGGGTAACCCAGGCCTACGAGGCTATTAAGTTAGCCCCAAGGAGGGTGAAATAAACCTCACGGCCTCGGTGTGAAACAAAGGTGATAGTTAATAAAACATTAAAAATAAAAGATACCTAAAATCAATCCTAAAACACTAAGATTTGAACTTTAACTAAAATCTCTTCTTTGTCCCTTTCAACAAACAAATCAAATATACATACAATTCTAACTAAAACTATCCTATATAGGACCTACCAAAACCACACAGCTTTCACATACTTAGATGAGTTTGATAGGGCACGACTATTAGCTTTAGGTTAGGCTGTTGTTTTGCTTTACTTTGATGTACTTTGTTGTGACGCCCTGCATGTGACCCGTGTGCTGATTGTTTTCGCTACCTGTTGTAGCTTTTCTGTGATGTTGTTTCGTACTGTTTTGTTAGCTACTCTTTTCTTTCTTGCACTGTGGTTGTGACGTTAGAATACCCATAGGTTAGGTACGCTCTTTCATACTAATGCTGTCTTCCTGCAGGTGGCCGTGCTCATATAATGCTGCTAAAAAGGGGGGGCTAAAATTGATAATGATAAATGTATAACTGCTTTAGGTACCTGCTTCAGCTGCTTAGCCCCCAATAATCAGAGCACGGCCAAGTAATTGATGTGCGCATTTTAATTTATATATATAACTGCTTGGGTGAAATTTTTATTATAACTGCTTAGGATAACCCCTGCAGGAGAGTCTAGATTTTTCTTTCTTTCTGTTGAAATGTATTTGATAGTAAATTTTGTGAAGATCTTAAAATGAGGCATTTTTAAAGAGATAGGAATCCAAAGGGAAAAGTAAACCCCTATAGAGGGTTTCCTTTTTCATTTGGATATCCTTTTGGAGCGTCCGCTACGAGGAGTCCAAAGGGAAAAGTAAACCCCTACAGGGGGTTTTCTTTTTCATTTGGGCATTCTTTTGAAGGATGTACTACGAGGAGCCCGAAGAGCTGAAGATGATCCAAAGACGAATCAAGGAAGTGAAGAAGAAGACTGAAGGCTGGAGATATAAAAATGCCTCATTTTAAAGATTTGCGTCATTTCCGGGTTGTTGGCGGTGGAGCCCGGCCACCTTTACTTACTGTACTCTGTGATGTAATATTGAATGGCACTTGCCATGGACATTCTTTTCCGTGAGATTTTGTTCTTTTTACTGTTGTTTGTTTACTCTGATTGCGCAGTAGAATCAGCATGCTTTTCATAGGTTTCTTTCTTGCATGTGCTTGTGTCTGACCGTTAGGCTCTTTAGGATAAAAATTCTTCTACTCGTAATTAATAATAAAAATTTAAGATTAATTCACATAGAAACCATAACGATTTTTAGGGAATAGCCGGAATCGTCCGGGGGCGCATGCACGCATTCTCTCTTCTATTAGACAAATTTCCCCGCCTGAGGGTAGAGTCCGGATAATCTGGCCTATGAGGATGAAGTGCCGGACCTGGGGAAGTTTAGTCATTCAAAAGCTATTTTCTATAAGCCTTTTTAAAATTTCATACATCATTGATTTGAAGACTTTAACCAGCATAATTGCATTAGTAACTAATTAAAATTAAGATTTAATTGCATTAGTTTTAGGAGCATCATACCACTCATAAGTGTGGGATCAATTAGGGATTTCTCTAGTTTGTCAATCCCAAATTTCAGTGTCTAAACTACCCTCCCATCTTTCATACAGACTGGACAGCATGGATTTTACACGATTAGGTGGTTTTAGCTGGCTTCCTTTGTTAGACAAGGAATAAGTCCAGGATTGCATTAGCTAGGTCGTAGATGTTAGTGTTGTGTGTGCAACACTACGTCTTTTATAGATTTAGGGTCTAAAGGTGACCGGTACGAGTGTACCCCTATACACCTTATTGGTGGGTAAGCTATCCATCCTTTCGGAAGCTATAAATCCTGCCCATCCACGTCACACAGATGACGCCACCTCCCTCTTTCTCTCATGCTTGTTCGAATGCGTGATCTCTCTCTTTTTCTCCAGTTTTTCCACTTCTTCGAGCCGACCGGATGTCGAATGAACAATGTGTGATTGATTAAGCCAATTGGGACCTTCTTCCCTTTGATTAGGAAAACCTAGAAATCCCCTTGCACTAAACCCATCAGAGGAGATAATCTAACATCCTTAATCGAGAGTCTTCTTAGATCGAGGTCTAAGATGTAATTAACTACGGGGGCTTGCGCCCGTAGGAAACCGATCCCCACAATCAAATAAACCTCATTCGAGCTGATGTATCGAATGGGGGAAATCTCGTGAATTTAGGGTTATAGATATTATTATCCATCGAGGTGCGTAGGTGAAAACCCGCTATCCTCTATGGCTAATCGTATCTATAACTCCATCTGCTCTTCCATCGGCCTGCTTGTGCCGAGTGTAAAGGCCTACGACCATTTTGTCCTACGGGATAGTGTGATCGTACCCTTTGCATTCGAGCCACACGAGCGGAATCCTTTCGGAGACCCACAGATTTCTGGCGACCACGGTGGGACAGGTTTCTCTCTCCATCTTTGGATGTTAAATTATCTCTTCTTGTGTGCACTCCGGGTTTAGTGTTCCTTAGTTAGGTTCTTCCTCTTCTAGCCTCTATAGGCTATTCCGTCCCTTTCTTTCTCGTTCTTTTCGGTGCTTTTGTTTACGCTAATTGTTATTGTTTGTGGTAGCAGACAGTAAAAATGGCGTACTCCGGTCCTTCTGTTACCTTCTATTTTGGCTCTGACTCACGGGTGACACTCCCTGAGTCCCTGTTGACGAGCCCACCGGCGGGGGGGATCACCTTTGGATCCTTCACCGATTCGGCGTACGTCACTCTTGGCGGGCCGACCCTCTCCGAGGCTGCCGCATTCTCTCCACCTCAGAGGAGAGGACGCGCAGCTATGAGACCTTTTGGACGACCAGTTGCTCGGCAGCCTGTCCGGGCACCCGTTCGTCCAGTTGCTGTTCGTGCGTAGCCAGTGCGCCCGGTGGCTAGGCAGCCAGTGCCTAGGCCACTCCCTGTTCACCCTGTTCGTCCGGCGGTCAGGCGGCCAGCGCCTGTCGCTCCTGTTGTTCGAGTAGCCCCGGCCCCTCAGCGCCGGCAGCCAGTAGCAGTGCCTTTACCTGTCGTTCCGGTAGAGGCTACTCGCGCTCGAGTTTCCCCTCCTCCTTCCTCTTCGAGGAAGAGGGTGGCTCAGGCAGAGCTTCCTCCACCTCCTACCCGTCGGGTTTCTGTGTTCACCCGGCTTTCTCACCCCGAGACTGCCGAGGAGACCCCGACACCCCCTCAGTCAGTAGTCCCTGTTCCTCCAGCACCGTCTGTAGGTACTGATGTAGCGTCTTCTTCCACCTCCGGCCTTGGGAGAAGGGCTAGGAGAAATAGGAACAGGAGATTACGCTTGGCAGCATCCGATGCAGCAGTTCAGCGGATGGCAGATTCTGTGGCTCACCAGGAGCCAGTTCAGCAGAGGATGGTTCCCTTACAGCGGGAGCCACGTAGACGAGTAGTTACCCCCGTCCCTGATGTCGTAGTTGCCCCTGAGATCGACGCAGTCCAGGGAGGACGCTTTTCCCCTCTAGTGCATAGTGGTGATGAGGAGGATGCTGCCCACATTGCAGCAGCCCCTCCTGTCCCCACTACTCTTCCTCGCGCTCGAGTCCCCAGGGATACTGTCACTCGGACCCTCACTCAGAGGATCCGAAGCATTATCCGTTCAGCGCGCGGTAGAGGGCGTGTTAGTGAGGAGAGGTTACTCCATCAGATCTCTCAGGTGCATTCTCAGTTGCAGCAACAGTCAGTCAGACAGAGTTACCGGTGGCAGAGAGGACAGCCACCACGACAGCAGACTAGAGTTGTTCCTACTGATAGACCTCAGGCAGGTGCCCCTACTGCTGGACGGCGTCCTCGCCGTCATGGACGTCGCCCACAGCTAGAGCATGTCCGACCCCAGCTTGAGTCAGTTGTCGTTGCCCCCTCCACTCAGTTAGATGTTCCTACCGGGTCCCGTCGTAGTAGATGGGTTTGGAGACGTCGGCAGGTGGATGAGCCTGTCGAGACTGAGCAGACAGTTGGCACGATTCGGCGAGTTGATACAGTCCCTTCAGTGTCAGTGCCAGTTCAGATGGATGTTGATGCAGTAGAGGTTGATAGTAGTACTCGGGCTCGAGTGGAGCCAGTTGTTGCTCCTAGTCCCCTTAGGATTTCTTCTCCTTTGGGTCCGTACATTGATGCTCTTCATCAGACTTCCGATGAGGACTTACTCGGAGGAGAGTCAGATGAAGATATCCCCGTTCACCATGTTTGTGTTGTCACGAGGCGTGGCACGTCAGACGAGCAGCATGAGCAGTACGATGATTTGGAGGAACAAGGGGAGGCTGATGTACCTTCCACCTCAGCACAGGGTGGACCTCCCCGTTCAGCAGATACGGATGTTACAGTCTTGCAGTTACAGACTCAGATGGCGGAGATGGCAAGAGCCATGGCGGCGATGACCGCCCAGTTGACGATGTTGGGGGCTACACCCCATGTCATGGATGTAGTTACTCCTACTACATCCAGAGACGAGCCAGTAGCGCCACAGTCGCCAGCCCCAGAGCCTGTTAGAGCTGATAGAGTTCAGAGGGCAGTTCCGATGTCTCCGCCAGCAGTACCGTTGAGTGTGCCAGTCCAGAGTCAGTCAGTACAGTTGTCACCAGTTCAGATTCAGGATATGATTGCACAGAGGGTTGACCAGGCTATAGCTTCTAGAAAGTCTGGGGATTCTGTTAGTAGAGGTCGCCCCTACCCGGTAGAGTACGAGCGGGAGCCTTATCCCGCTGGTTTTGTTCCTCCTCGTTTTCGAGTTTTCGATGGGTTTGGGAACCCAAGGCAACCTGTGGCTCAGTATCGGGCCATATGTTGTAACATCGGAGGGAACGATGCTTTGATGCTGAGGCTGTTCGTTAGTAGCTTAGGGGGAGTGGCATTTGAGTGGTATGCCGATCTCCCTAATAATTCAGTTCGCACTTTTGCTGAGATGGAGCAGTTATTTGTACAGAGGTTCATTAGTACAGAGCATAGAGTGACTGTTGGTGAGTTGGTAGTGACCAGACAGCGCCCCCACGAGTCTCTACTTAACTATATAGTTAGGTGGAGAAATCTTAGTCTTCAGTGTGAACCTCAACTGCAAGAGCAGCATGCAGTTGAGATTCTGTTGAAGAATATTGATGGTCCTATTGCTCCTTATCTGAAGGGTTTCAGCATTCGAACCTTTCAGAAGTTGTTAACCAAAGTCACTAGCCTACAGGACAGCATACCCAGTGCAGTCCCTCCTAAGGCTGAGAGTCAACCCATCCGTAGACCTCAGCGTTTGGAGTTTTCTGGGGCACCACCTCCTAGGAAGGGGGAGGTGCATAGTACTTTTGATGCTCATGATAAGGGCAAGAGGCCCATGATTAGTTCAGCACCACAGCGTCCACCACCACCACGACCTCAGTTTCAGCCCAGACCTCAGTTGCCACCACCAGCACAGCCGTTAGGGCAGTTTCAGCCTCAGCCACAGACACAACAGCAGTTTAGACGCCCTCAGAGGACTTCGGAGGCTCAGCAGTCTCTACAGGAGAAGCTTAGCAAAGAATATCCCTTCAAAAGGGAAAGTGTGCAGAAGATCTTTAAATTCCTTGTTAAGAAGAACATTTTGGTATTCCCAGTCAACAATAAGGCAAAAGAGGGGCAAACGGAGCATCCATTGTATTGTCCATTTCATAGGCATATTGGTCATGTCCTTGAAGATTGCTTTGTGTTCAAGGACAGAGTGGAGAGCCTTATGGCTAGGGGTGAGATTCACTTGCAGGACAGTGATTTGGTACATCCTCGAGGTAAGGTTTCTCAGATAGTTCAGATGATTACTAGCTCCAGTCAGTGTGACAGTCAGTGTGATGTTCAGAGCAGTGACAGTAGAGCACCTCTTAGTTCTGGGGAGGAGTGGCAGCTTGCACTCTCTCGCAAGACAAGGGGTATGATCAGACGGGTAGTTCAGAGTTCAGAGGCAGTTGAGAGGAGGCCCCCACAGGCCAAGTCGACAGTTGCCAGCCCAGTTCCTTTGCCAGTTTCTTTTTCTTCTTCTGTTGTAGTGCCTACTGAGCATATTTCTTCTACTTCTACTTGTATTAGAAAGATGTATGAAAGAGAGAAATTTGTTGTAACTTCTGAGGGGAAGACAGGATCTCTTCCAGCACTTACGCTGAAGGATTTTATTCTCCCTTCAATTGATGATGAATTAATGAAAGAAAATGATTCTGGCTACTTTCGGTGTCTTGCTCCTTCTAGTTTTATTTTTCCTAGCACTCGTTCTTCTCATGTTTTATTTATTTCTGAAAATAATGATGATGATCCTTCTCTTGGAGAAGAGTTTGAGTGTGAGGAAGAGCCTGTGTTTGCTATTCCTGAAGGAGGTTGTTACATGGATTCTGAGGATGAATCCGAGAATACTCCACAGTCACTTTTTGTTGAACCAACACAAGCCATGTCACCTGAACAAATTGAGTCCTCTATTGAGTCCGACTCAATACGAGAGATACAGTTGCGTTCAGGTAAGGTCCTACCACCTAAAATGGCTAAAAATAATAAAGAGAAAGATAGAAACATCATCACCCAACAGGATGATCCTATCCCTCCTCCTCAAGCACCTGCTAAGGAGAAGGGAAAAGGCCCTCAGTTGGATGTTGATTACAATGTGTTGGCTCATTTGAGAAAGATTCCTTCTCTCCTTAGTGTGTACGATGCACTAATGATGTCTTCCGACTTGAGAGAGACTTTGGTGAAAGCTTTGCTTGAACCAGAATCTTATCAAGCCTTTTTTGCCACTGAGTCAGTTAAGGATGCATGCTATTTGAGAGAGATGCCATGCATTACCTTTTCAGACCAAGATCTTCTTCTAGGGACTTCTGATCACAACCGTCCCTTATACGTCACCACTGAAGTAAATGGTTATGAGTTGAACAGGGTCCTCATTGACCAAAGAGCTTCAGTTAATATCCTTAATCATGCCACCCTACAGAGTCTTTCCCTTGGTCACTTAAAGCTCACTTCAGATAAGATTATGCTGAAGGGTTTTAATGATCAAGGTCAGCGAGCTCTAGGTTCCATCACTTTGCCTTTGCGTTTTGGAGATCTTTTGACTGAGGCGAAGTTTCACGTTATTGAGGCAGATACCTCATACAAGGCTCTCTTAGGAAGGCCTTGGATACATGAATACGGAATGGTGCCTTCTACACTGCACCAATGCATGAAGTATATGAGGAATGACGTAGAGTTTTCCATTCTTGGAGATATTCAACCTTTTGCCGTGCATGAGGTCTCTATTTATGATGACGCCGAGCATTACATGCCTCAGAAAGTTCGTAGACCTCCAACTGCCCAGTCACCAGTGATACCCGCTAGTGTTGTACAGGGTCCTATGCAGCCACTTGCACAGGGTCCTATACAACCACTTGCACAGGGTCCTATACAACCACTAGCACAGGGTCCATCACAGGTTGAGATTGGAGCAGATGTTTCCACTACAGATCCGGAGGAATCTTTACGGTTTGTACTCAGGCACGATGTTCCCCCTAGTAGAGGTAGGGGATTGCGTGGTAGAGGTCGAGGTAGAGAGTCAGTTCGCCCTCCGAGGAACTTTGATGCTCGAATCCCTCCCCCTTCGCAATTGTACACTTCTCCTTTGACTGTTGAGTCCGACTCTGATGATGAGATGATTGATGTTCCTCGTCATTCAGTCCCTTTGCCTGCCTTTAGTGTTGATCACAATTCCTATCCCACATTCCATAGGAGTTTGATTCCTCAGGGTGGTTTGGTTGTTGATAGTGATTCAGACGACGATGAAGATGTCGGACGTCAGACTACTAGTCAACAATCCCTTTCTCGCCAGATGTACGAGATGAGAATTGAGGAATCTCCTCCTCAATCTTCCCCTACACCTTCCGTTAGTGTTCGTGGTGCACTACCCTTAGATAGGCGTTCTGTACAAGAGCTGCACACTCTCTATGTACCAGCACAGTCTTCGTGGCATGCATCTTTGTTCCATAGTGTAGGTGTCCCACAGAGTACTGATATACGGAATCCTGTGGAATCCACTGTGGATGATGAGATCATGCCAGTTCCCCGATACTTTTCCCCTGCTGTTGATAACTTTGTCGAGCGAGGCATTGTCCCTTCGACTTGGTCAGGTAGACAGGCCCAACAGCAGGCCCGTATTTGGCGAACCGATTTTCCTCGAACTGGGCAGGGTATAGGCTATTCTCAAGAAGATCAGTCCCCTTTCGCCAACATTCGGGTTGTTTCTCATTCTTATCCGGTTGTTTCCATCTCCAATGATGAAGACCCGGAAGAGAATGAGGACAGGGTCCTTGAAGCTCCACGAGAATTTGAAGATGGCGCCAGTTCTGCCATGGATGAGCTGTGCGAGATCAATTTGGGCACTGAATCGGATCCTCGACCTATTTTTCATAGTGCTTTGCTATCCGAATCAAAGGCTCAAGAGTATGTTGCACTCATTTCTGAGTTTAAGGATTGCTTTGCCTGGAATTACACAGAGATGCCCGGTTTAGATCCAGTAGTAGCAGTCCATAAGTTAACTATTAGTCCTGATGCAGTCCCTGTTAAGCAGTCACCTCGTCGGATGAGGTTAGAGATTGAACAACAGGTGATAGCCGAGACTAAGAAGCTTATAGAAGCTGGTTTTATTCGTGAAGAGAAGTATCCCACTTGGCTTGCCAATGTTGTTCCAGTCCGGAAGAAGAATGGTCAGATCCGTGTCTGTATAGACTTCCGTGATTTGAATAAGGCATGTCCTAAAGATGATTTTCCTCTTCCTATACCTGAACTCATGGTTGATATTGCTTCTTCACATAGCATTTTCTCTTTCATGGATGGTTCATCTGGTTACAATCAGATTAAGATGGCCCCTGAAGATGAGAAATTCACTGCCATTCGCACCCCTATAGGTGTGTTTTGCTACAAGGTGATGCCCTTTGGCCTCAAGAATGCCGGGGCCACCTATCAGCGTGCCATGACTATCATTTTTGATGAGTTGATTCATGAGCAGTTTGAGTGCTATGTGGATGATCTAGTGGTCAAAAGCAAGGTCCGTAGTGATCACCTCCGAGACCTACGAATCGTTTTTGAGCGCTTAAGAAAGCATGATTTGAAGATGAATCCCCTAAAGTGTGCATTTGGCGTTTCTGCGGGGAAGTTTCTTGGTTTTATTGTTCGCTACCGTGGCATTGAGATTGATCCTTCCATGATCAAGGCCATAGTGGACTTGAAACCTCCTAGGAGTCTTACCTAGTTGAGGTCTTTTCAGGGTAAACTTGCTTTCTTGCGGAGATTTATCTTCAATCTTGCCGGTAGATGTCATCCCTTTGCTGCTCTAGCGAAGAAGGATGCCCGCTTCCATTGGGATAAAAATTGTCAGGAGGCCTTTGAGAGCATAAAGCGCTACCTGACGAATCCCCCAGTGTTAGCTGCACCGATCCCTGGCAAATCATTGATCCTTTACACCACTGCCTTGGATGAGTCGCTTGGTGCACTTTTAGCTCAAGAGAATGAGGAAGGCAAAGAGAATGCTTTGTACTACCTTAGCAGACGTTTGATTCCTGCAGAGCTAAAATACCCGGCAATGGAAAAGCAGTGTTTGGCTTTGATCTTTGCTGTGCAGAAGCTTAGACACTATATGCTCTCGCACAAGATCAGTTTGATTTCTCGAGTCAATCCTTTGCAGTACCTGATGACCCGTCCGACTTTGTCAGGTCGTTTAGCACGTTGGTCCATGATTTTACTGCAGTTTGATATCACCTTTGTCCCTCAGCGGGCCGTCAAAGGACAGGATCTAGCTGACTTTCTTGCTTCTCACCCGATCCCTGCAGATTCCCCACTCAATGACGATTTGCCCGACGAATTAGTCATGAGTGTGGAAGAGCAGGAGTCCCCTACTTGGGAGTTTTACTTTGATGGAGCCTCTTCCATCAAATCACTATGTCCTTACGAAACTCCTGTAGTTAGGGTAGGTTTGGGGCTTGTTTTTGTGTCTCCTGAAGGCCACACTCTTCGTTACTCCTACAGCCTCTCTGAGCCTCGTACTAATAATGAAGCTGAGTACGAAGCCTTAATTGTAGGACTTGAGTTGGCTATTCAGATGAGCATCGTGCGGGTGAAAATCTTTGGAGATTCCCAACTAATTATTAATCAAGTTGCTGGAATTTTCAAAGTTCTCAAACCTGAGCTCTTGCCTTATCACGATAGGGCAATGGAGCTCTTGTGTTTGATCCCTGAAGTAACTTTAGTTAGAGTCCCTCGATCTGAGAATGGTAGAGCGGATGCACTAGCTAAACTTGCTAAGGAGTTGGCTGACCCGAATGGAAATCCGGTGTCGATTGTTGTCCAGTACCGACAAGCCTTGTGTCCTGCGGACTTGTCTTCTCCCGATCAGACCCTCACAGTCTGCGCTGTTGAGGAAGAGTCAGATTAGAGAGTTCCCTTTGTTGAGTACTTGAAGCGTGGAAAGCTTCCGGATGACCGCTCTCTTGCCGCTCAGATTAGAAAGAGAGCTTTGTCCTTCTCCTATGTGAATGAAACCCTGTACCGACGCTCTTTCGATCAGATGTGGTTACGATGCCTCAACAATGAGGAGGCTCGTAAGGTCATGGGTGAGGTGCATGAGGGGCTTTGTGGTGCTCATCAGTCCGGACCTAAGATGAAGGTCAGAATTAAACGCCTAGGTTATTACTGGCCGACGATGATCCGTGATTGTATGGAGCACGCTAGGAAGTGCCACCAATGCCAGATTCATAATACTGTCATTCACCAACCTCCTAATCCGTTGCACCCCACTGTGTCTTCCTGGCCTTTTGAGAGTTGGGGCACGGATGTAGTGGGTCCTATTGACCCTCCTTCCTCTAAGGGTCATAGGTTCATTCTAGCTGCTACTGATTACTTCTCTAAGTGGGCAGAAGCTATTCCGCTTAAGGAAGTTAAATCAGAAGACGTGATGCGCTTCTTCCGCGATCATGTTGTCTACCGTTTTGGTGTTCCGCGCCGTATAATTTCGGATAACGGCCCGTCTTTTAGAAGCATCAAAATTGCTAGATTTGCCCGCCGCCATAACATAAATTGGCGATATTCCTCGATCTACTATCCTAGGGCTAATGGTTTGGCTGAAGCATTCAATAAGACCTTAGTCCAGTTGATAAGAAAGATACTTGTGACAAATAAAAGAGAGTGGCACGACAAATTGCCTGAAGCATTATGGGCCTATAGGACTACATACCGTACTCCTACTCAGTGTACACCATATGCTTTAGCTTTTGGGGTTGAAGCTGTCCTCCCACTTGAGGTCGAGCTCCCTTCGTTGCGTGTAGCAATTAGCCACAATTTGTCTCGTGAGGATAATGCCCGACTACGGTTGGAAGAACTTGATGGTTTAGAAGAGCTCCGTTTGCAAGCTCATCAGAACCTTAAGTTGTACCAGGCCCGGATGGCCCAGGCTCATGATCGCCTCGTCCGACCCCGTGCTTTTCAGGTCGGTGAGTTAGTCCTTGTCTTGCGTAGGCCTATCATCTCGCGTCGTCGTCGAGGTGGTAAGTTTGAGCCCATTTGGGAAGGCCCATTTGTTGTAGAACAAGTATACGAAGGTGGATCCTACTTGCTAGTTGATGCGAATGGTGTTCATCCCATGTCTGTCATTAATGGGCAGTACTTGAGAAAGTACTATGCTTGAGTTTGCACATCGCAAGGGGCATCCCCTGCCACTTGTAAATATCTCTCTGTATAGATATAATTCTAAAGAATTTCTTGTATTTTTCGGCAGTCCGTGGCCACGACAATTTGTCCTCTACCACGTGATGTTCGTCATGCAAAATATGAGATTGTCTTTAAAGGTTGTATGTAAATACGCCGTAGGGATGTTTTGTGCTTACTTTCACATTCACTAGTCACTTTGTTGTTGTTGCACAAAATCACCTCTCCAACCCCTATAAGGGTTGGCGCTCCCCAGTTTCACTTGTCACTTTCAAGTGTGGTCTGGGATACCAAAACTACTAACTCGAATTTCAATGGAATATGATACTGGGTCCATCCTTGATCTATATTTGTCAAATATAGTGGTGTTGATCCATGATCACTTTGTGAATTTTCTTATAAATTATTGTCGTGATTTTTCTCTCTCCCCAGTTTTATTCATGTGACGAGTATGGCCTGGGTTATCAAAGCCAACAATTTCCCCCCTCTCTTCAAAAAAAAAATGAGAGAAGCTCTTAGTTGAGTAGAATCGGTTGCCCTTGTCACAGGTGGAACCCGGCTCTACACTCCAAGAGCCCAAAGTCTCTTAAAATTCTTTCCTTTCGAGAGGGAAGCTCTCAGTTGAGTATAATCGGTTGCCCTTGTCACAGGTGGAACCCGGTTCTACACTCCAAGAGCTCAGAGTCCATCCAAATCCTCGTCTTTCTCTCTCCTTAAAGCATTTTGATGACTGCTTAAGAGATGATTGTGTCAATTCCCTCTATTATGGTCACTTATAATGGAATGTTGTTTTCCCTTCCATATGATGTGATACATCCTGCCCTAGGTGTTAACATCATTTCTTAGTGGAGTTTGATCTTCTAGCAGAAAGTTAATCCACTACTCCTTTCAGTAACATGTTTCTCATCGAGACCTTGCTTTAGTTATAAAAATAGTCTCTTTGAATGCATAAATGCTGATTATGCTCCTCAGAGGGTCCCAACAGTTAGTATGGGTGTTACCACTGGGATCCCTTTTGCAATCATTGATATTCGATATGATGAATGTTATTCTTAGTGGCAAATTTGTTCCTTCGCCACTTCACTTGATCTTTTGATATGACATTACTCTTTCTCCTCGGTCGTTTATATGTTCCTCTGTTTAGAGAGATGTATATCGATCATTCATTTCATGTTGTACATGATTTCAGTTTACCTAAGGAAATTCTACTTGTATTTTAATTACTCATGGCCACGACGATTTGTCCTCTACCATGTGGTAACTAAAGTATAAGTTTGAGATTTCTTGGATGATGGATTACTTCTTTGGCTTTCTCACAGCACCACGCATATGAGCGTTGGTTGGTTGTGGAGCTCTGACCTCTTTTTATCGTCGCGGCATATGCGCCCGACGATATTACAGTGTTTTCTTTCCTCTTTTTATCGTCGCGGCATATGCGCCCGGCGGTATTAGAGTGTTTTCTTTCCTCTTCTAATCGTCGCGGCATATGCGCCTGGCGGTATTAGAGTGTTTTCTTTACTCTTTTTATCGTCGCGGCATATGCGCCCGATGATATTAGTGTGGTGTTCTTTCCTCTTTTTATCGCCGCGGCATATGCGCCCGACGATATTAGAGTGTAGAGTTCCCTTTGCTGGTTGAGAGAGCCCGACAGAGTCCCTTGGAGGCATTCCTCATCGCCCCTTCCTCTTCTGATCGTCGCGGCATATGCGCCCGGCGGTATTAGAGTGTTTTCTTTCCTCTTCTGATCGTCGCGGCATATGCGCCCGGCGGTATTAGAGTGTTTTCTTTACTCTTTTTATCATCGCGGCATATGCGCCCGATGATATTAGTGTGGTGTTCTTTCCTCTTTTTATCGCCGCGGCATATGCGCCCGACGATATTAGAGTGTAGAGTTCCCTTTGCTGGTTGAGAGAGCCCGACAAAGTCCCTGGGAGGCATTCCTCACCACCCCTTCCTCTTTTGATCGTCGCGGCATATGCGCCCGGCGGTATTAGAGTGTTTTCTTTCCTCTTCTGATCGTCGCGGCATATGCGCCCGGCGGTATTAGAGTGTTTTCTTTACTCTTTTTATCATCGCGGCATATGCGCCCGATGATATTAGAGTGGTGTTCTTTCCTCTTTTTATCGCCGCGGCATATGCGCCCGACGATATTAGAGTGTAGAGTTCCCTTTGCTGGTTGAGAGAGCCCGACAGAGTCCCTGGGAGGCATTCCTCACCACCCCTTCCTCTTCTGATCGTCGCGGCATATGCGCCCGACGGTATTAGAGTGTTTTCTTTCCTCTTCTGATCGTCGCGGCATATGCGCCCGGCGGTATTAGAGTGTTTTCTTTACTCTTTTTATCATCGCGGCATATGCGCCCGATGATATTAGAGTGGTGTTCTTTCCTCTTTTTATCGCCGCGGCATATGTGCCCGACGATATTAGAGTGTAGAGTTCCCTTTGCTGGTTGAGAGAGCCCGACAGAGTCCCTGGGAGGCATTCCTCACCACCCCTTCCTCTTCTGATCGTCGCGGCATATGCGCCCGGCGGTATTAGAGTGTTTTCTTTCCTCTTCTGATCGTCGCGGCATATGCGCCCGGCGGTATTAGAGTGTTTTTTTCTTCCTCTATTTATCGTCGCGGCATATGCGCCCGGCGGTAGTAGAGTGTTCTTTCCTCTTCTGATCGTCGCGGCATATGCGCCCGGCGGTATTAGAGTGTTTTTCTTCCTCTATTTATCGTCGCGGCATATGCGCCCGGCGGTAGTAGAGTGTTTTCTTTCCTCTTCTGATCGTCGCGGCATATGCGCCCGGCGGTATTAGAGTGTTTTCTTTCCTCTTCTTATCGCCGCGGCATATGCGCCCGACGATATTAGAGTGTTCCTTGTGGACTTTTTCACGTTTGCTTTGGCTCTTTTTGATAATATCTCGATTCCTGTTCGCTTTAGCATGGAATTTCTTCTTCTACTTGTCTGTTGAGATGTGGTCAGGAAGATAGATGATTTTCCTACCTTTAATTATTATTTCTTATTGATTCCCTTCGATTATCGCTTTGATGTTTGATATGATTTTTAAATGATTGTTAAATTCGCTTCTCCTCGTATCATCTTAGATCTTTGTCGTAGGTGACCTTTGAATTCTATTAGGTTCTTTGAGATTTCACTTCGACTTGGCTCGTGTGAGCATGAGACTTCCTTTCTCCCATCCTCCCACTTTGGTTGGGCGGATGAGTGACTTGTTCTCTCTCTCTTTATTGATCTGGTTCTCATTGGTTGATTGCATATTCTTAGTGAATTTCGTTGGTTGACCTTAAGGTTGTATCTTCCTATAGTTAGGAAGGTCAACGCCAACATACGCGGTTCACTTGTTGTTCGCCGCATATGTTGGGGGTCCGTTTGTTGACCTCGTTTTTGGCTTGAGCTTGCTCGAGCACTCTCGACTGATTTAATCGAACCCCGTTGAGCCCAATTCGAGCTTGAATTGACCCGACTTGAGTCGGGGCAAACTCGCATGCGTTCAATTAAATTCGATTAATTTATTTTCGCAGCGTCGCGCCTAATTTGATTTAAATTGATATTTATTTTTGAACCCAATTTCATACGATTAATTTCGTCACGCCGGCTCGAACCCGAACCGACTCAAATTGAGTCAAATTCAGGCTCGAGTTTAACCTAATTTCAACCCAATGAGACTTGTTTTAGTTCAATTTAATCCTAGCCAAATCCCTTTAACTTTCTAAGTGATTTGAATCTAGTTTCCTGATCGAGCAGTGGTCTCGACGGTCCAGATTGCCCCGAATTTCGAGTTCTGTCGCAGTTGCAGACTTCAGTCGCGTGAACCCCTGAACGAGCAATGGACTCAAATGACTTTGCGAAGAAGCAGACTGTCGGAGAGCTATTCTGAGCTCTCGAGCGAAGCAGAGGTGTTTAGATGACCGAGAGGAAGCCTTCGGCTACCTCACTCTCTCCCGCGCCCTCTATCTCTGGATCCCATTTCTCCTCTCTCGTTCTCACGCTCCCTCTCTTCCCAGCGGCTCTCTCCCTCTTGATCTTCTCCAGCTCGCAACCCTAGCAAAAGGCCGGCCTCCTCTGTTCGCACGCACGCCTCGACGCGAGCCCACTTCCGATCTCTCCTCCCGTTCGCAGAAGGAGCCGGGCCGAACTTCAGCTCCCGCCGTTCCAGCTCTCGGTTCCGAACATCCCAGGCAAAATCCCCCTTTCGTCTTCGTCTCCCTGCTGTTCGGACCGAACCGAGAGGCAGCGCCTCCTCCGGCTCTCTTGCTCCCAATAACCACCCGACCCGACACTACCTGGGCCGATCCCAACGCCGGAAGTCGCCCGAGCTTCTCTTCCTTGCAAGGTGAGTATTTCTTTCCACCTCTCCTTCTTCTTCTTCTTACTTTCTTTCTTGCTTCGTGCCTCTTCTTCTTTCTATTCTTATTCTTCTTCTTTCTTCTTTGTTTCCTGATTTTGTTCCCCTTCTTCTCTTTAATATTTCCTTAGCTTCTTTTCATCTTAATCTAAGACTTGTGGATGGTTCATATGATGACGAGCCTCACTTATATCAAGTTGATTTTACTTAATTAAAAATGAAGGTGAGAAATACAGTTTTGGGGTGTGTATGTCATCACACCTTTAACTCTTTTGATTCTTAGTAAATGCATTCACTCTTTGGGATGGATTTCTGTAAAAAGAAAAAAAAAAAACTTGCATAGTTGATTTTGTGCTATGTGTTATGTTTTTCCTCATGTGGTGATTTGAATAAATGTTTGACATTGGAATTTATTTTCGTTCATATCATTTGGTTTAGAGATTTAGGTGTAAGCGCTAGAAGTGTGTAAAAGGTCATGTTGACATCGTAGCAAGTCATGCATTTGGGGTGTTTGTAGTAATGCCCATTGAGAGTGGGTAGTGGTTTTCCTTAGCAAAACAAAAAAAAAAACAAAAATGTCATGGATTTCATTGGGAGGTTTACTTTGCCGGTATGAGTAAATCCTATATAACTTTGTGTCTTCCTCTCTTGTACAAGGAGAAGGCTAATGTGATTTGGGAAGGCTTCTTGCACGTTATAAAATCTACTACATGGAAGCATTGTTGGTTTATAAGCAAGTATCATTGTTTTTTTTAGTCTCATTCTTTCTTTTTATGCTCTTTCAACTTTCAAATAATGGCCTCGATGATGTTTAGCGAAATTGCTACTAAAGAGAACTTAGTTATTTGTGTTTGCATTGGAGTTGTTATAATGGGCTAGTCCATTTGGAAATTTCCTATATACAATGTCTAAAGCTTGATAAAGATTTGAGGATTAACCTTGCTTAAATTTCTTCTTTTTGCTTCATATATGTATCTTGTTGAGGTAGCCATGACGTAAATCTTGAGTGATCTTATGAGGCTTTGTGGTGTACACGGCATTACATTCTTAGCCCTATGAATTTCTAAGTGAATGTATTCATTCTCCATGGTAAGTTTTATGGTGGGTTTTTGACATTACGTATTGGTTCACAATCTTACCAAACTTGTTGATTTTACATTGTCTTTTTGAAATGGGTGGTTAGCATGTGAGCCTGCACTTGTTTTATATTACATGATTTAGAAGTTTTTTTTTTTAAGAGTAAGCGATGACAAAATAATGAGAAACTATGATTAATTCCTTGTCAAAGCATATACATTAGAGGTTGGTACTTGTGGGTCTCCGAAAGGATTCCGCTCGTATGGTTCGAATGTAAAGGGTACGATCACACTATCCCGTAGGACAAAATGGTCGTAGACCTTTACACCCGGCACAAGCAGGCCGATGGAAGAGCAGATGGAGTTATAGATACGATTAGTCATGGAGGATAGCAGGTTTTCACCTACACACCTCGATGGATAATAATATCTATAACCCAAAAGTTCACGAGATTTCCCCTATTCGATACATCAGCATCGAATAGGGTTTATTTGATTGTGGGGATCGGTTTCCTACGGGCGCAAGCCCCCATAGTTAATTACATCCTAGGCCTTGACCTAGGAAAACTCTCGATTAAGGACGATGCATTATTCACTTCTTAATTTGGTGCACAAAAAGAGTTCCTAAGTTCTATTCTAAAGAGTCTCTTCTATTTACCCTTAGTGATGATTAGACATTTTTTAATGGATAAAGATGTGATTAAAATTTTGAGTTTAGAAGATCAAAGACCAGATTACTATCCTAAGAGAAACGACAGACTCAAAACACAGATGAAAGGAGACACACTGAGGGGTGTACAACCTGGACTTATGCTTGCCTGGAGTGAGCTGCCAGCTAACATCCTAAACACAATCAATCGCCCTATATGTATACAAGATAGGAAGGCTCTATCCTAGGAAATCAAGGATTTGTAGTTTAAAAGATTTCAATCAGGGACACTACAATATGCAAAAGAATGTACCTAGCGCCATGTATGATGCATGAAACATATATGAAATATCCCTAGATCTATTGATGTGATGCATGTATGTAAGTGAAGCATAATGTGAGGTAAGGTGTGTAAAAACGAATGCATGCATGACATTCAGAGTACAGAAAAAGTAAATAAACACACCCTAAGGGTACCCTCCAGGCAAGGTACCCGCACAGAAAAGCGTTCAAACGGTGCCCACTGGCACAAATAGGTGGCCTACTCTACAGGCCTAAATGACCCTAATGGTCTCTAAGGCTCACAGAAAAAAAGAAAGAAAAAGGGGGGGGTATCGTACCCAAAACTGGAAAAGGCCAAAATCCTAGCGATGCCCACTTCATGTGGGAAAACAACGATGCCCAATGGCACAAGTAGGTGGCCTACTCTACAGGCCTAAATGACCCTAATGGTCTCTAGGGCTCACAGAAGGGGGGCAAGCTTTGACCTATAGGGCCAAAGCTTCGTCAGTGAACTAACCTAAGGCTGGCTACCTAAACATGCTAGAATACCTACTAACAAGCAGTGTGTGATGTGAAGCAGTCCCGATATATAATTAAAAGTTTGCTTTACAAGTAGAAGGAATTATACCTGACCATGATGTGCCAACGCAAAAGCTCCCAAACAAATCATCCCATTGGTTCGCCTATGTAGAACACATTGTACCTCGCAAGCAATGAAGAAAGGGCAAACATAGAGTGAGCGTAGAGGCTATTCAAAGAAGAAATAAAAAAAAATAAACAATAATTTAAATAATAAACAATTCAATCTTTTCACTTATCTAACACATACATGTCATTGTAGAACATAAAGCAATAAAAGAATTTTTTTTTAACTGAGGCATGAAGAGTGTTTATTCAAACCACACAAAGAACCCATTAGCACACGATGCAATGATTCACTTTCATAGAATATGGAAGATAATCCAACATAGAGCATATAGAAGTCTAATGAAACACATGAAAAATCAATAATATGGCACATATATCTATATGTAAAGTAGTGTGATCGTTACAATCCTAAGTATGTTTAAAGAGTTTTCTAACATGAAGACAAATGTACACATAATATTGGAGTAAAATTTTGCAAGACGAACATTTTATATGAATTACCTTTCAACACATTAAAGTGGCATGCCAAATAATATTAAACATAAATATAAAAAAAATAATTACTAAATATATGGTTTATCAAATGTAACACAGTCATCATTCATGACTTATTCACATACATAATCTCTACCTTAATTAACATACATATCTTGAATATGTAATCATGATGCGAGTGACGTTATGCAGCATAACTACAAATTACTAAGGCAAAGGGGGCACGACACGACACGATTTAAGATAAGAATAAATGTGTCGATTACATAACCTTAGATTAAATCTATATGTATATGGTTGAAGTCTTTGTACTTATGTGATTTCGAGTGCATATAAGCATATTTTATCACAATATGCATAACTCATTCATGGACTATACTCATAAACTACGTGTTGTAGCAAAGGCGTAACACACAACTTTCAACATGCTCAAGACACTTAAATTAAATACATTGACATAACTAAAGTTTGCATACGGACATATATCTCACATAATAATGTTGCTTATTAAAATTGAATTTATATATAATTTAAGGCATGAATATATGAATAGAAACCACACATTGGAATAAAGCAATGAATACATGAATCTTGCTCGTATATATATAAAGACAATATTTCAAATAATGTATGACAGACTATGGTTCTTGCTCATATTTCCAAAATATTCTCTAATTTTTATTTCTAAACTACTTATATGCATTTCATCAAACCACCATTAAACTAGAAGACACTATATACATATATTAAATTAAAACTTTGTAATGTGATCACGACCATTGAAGCCATACATAAATCTGATCGCACCAAATCAAATGAAATGAATGAATGTAATATATATTACTCACTGACATGATTTATAACTTCAAGCAAATCTTTTTATGAGAACGGGTTAGCAATATCCATAATATTAACAAAAGATAGTCACAAAAGAAATATGTGTATCACTGAACCCAAATAGTTTATACACAAACTTATTAGATTCTCAGAAATATTCACATGAGAAATATGGGTACGCAACTAGGCACACACATCCAAAGGAGAAGCACAAACAATTACGATATTAGTAAGCATAAAAATTGGACAAAATAATATGAACTTCTGTATCCAGAAAACCATGAATGGTTCTGCTTCGAGGTAGATCACATAGGGAAAGTTGAAATTCCAAAGGGATATAGTAATGAAAGAATGATAATACCCAATTTTTCTAATGTTATTTATGACAACACATAACAGAATTTCCAAATTTTAGCGTCTAGTTTCTTAGACAATAAAACTTGATGTATTTGTTCTTACATGTAGGAAATAGAGGGAGAATAACATTGACGAACTTTGAAAAGCAATTGGTAAACAATGCATATATTAATTTGCATCAGGAGCCCCATATTCAAAATTCCAGCACAATAAATTATTGAATATATAATAATCGCCAGATCTAATAACATAATTATATGAAGACCTAGAGAAAATTCTCCTTGTTATGTAATTTCAGAGCAAAGCTTAGCTTCATCTTAAAGATATACTTATATTCTTCTGTCTGAATGAACTCAACAAAACAAATAAATTAGTCATCTCATTATGAAGCCTTTATTATTTAATAAATGAACACCCATTTTTTAGAATAAAGCTGACAGCTTTTAATAAATATAAATGCATCGTCTCATATGAATAAAGTAGTAGAATTTGACAACAGTAACCTAAGATGAAGATGGTTAGGAACATAAGAGATGTTCTGATAAATTACAAAAATTATATATCAACTTGAACAACGCTTTACCAAATGATCTTTGTATCTAAACAAAGTTATTATATTACAATAAACTAGATAATTATTTAAACTATATTTATTTCAAATATATATCTTATTAAATATATAGAGAAAATATTTAAATACTATTCTTACTCTTTCATTTAAAATAGAATTATGGAAGATACATCAATTACTCCTAATTTTTCAACAAGACAAACTCATATTTAAGATATTTTCCATCTATATATATATATATTATAGAATAGTGATCAATAATAAGAGAGGTTTCGACGCTCTAATACATATAAAATAAAAATAAATAAATAAAATCAGCACACAAATCAATAGCAAAAAGAATTTTTAGCAAAATGAATAATGACAAAAAAATATTGTAATATGTCTGCATTCCAAATGAGATGGAAATTTCAGCACATAAACCATAGAAAAGGAGAGATTTCGAATGAATAAACAATGACAAGAGATATTCCAGCTCATCTATAAACATTCTGACGTTGTATATTTTGCATAAGAAGTATTATACATGCTGCCTTGAGGTCATTATTCTTTGCATATTTGGATAAAAATATATTTACACTTGCTCGTTTGAGTGCGATCAAGAAACTTCATCATCTCTTGAAAGAAAAAAAAAAAAAAAAAATAAATAAAATAGAAACTGCCCTCTACCTTAACCGAATCCTGCTATAGCTTGCTTGGCTTGGAGTCATATGGGAGTTTGCTTGGCCGGCCCTTAGCTTTCTTTTTTTTTTTTGTCCAAAGTGCTGTAGCTCAGTAGAAAGACAGCAACTCTTCTCCTTCTTGCTATCCTCTTGTTTGGTTCAGCCTGAATGAATCTTCCATCCTTGATGAATGAGAGTAGTCCCTTTGCAGCTATATACAAAACCTGAGAGAGGGAGAGGGCTAGTCGATCTTCTCTAGGGATAAGAGAGTGGCCACCAGAGCAAGAAATTGGAGCAGCTTTGGCTCCTCATGTAGTATGCGAACTAGGAGCAAAGGAGGGAGAAAGGGGGAAGACTTTTGCTATGCTTGTGAATGTTCAAAAAAAGGAGGAAGCAGCTAGGGCCGGCTGCTCCCCTTGAAAATCTGCCCTCTGAGTGTATATCCCTGCTCCTCTTCAAACCTGAGAAAAATATAAGAAATTGACCAAAACAACCCCTTGATGCCCTAGATCAAGGGGTTGCCATCAAATGTTGTATTTTTGTGATATTCTTAGCCATTAGATCAAGCCTTGACTTAGAAGGAGAAAAAGAAAAGAAAGAAAAAAAAAAATTTCATATACATATTTAAATATGAATTAATTTAAATAGATCACATGTATATATTTCTTTCATTTCACATTTATTATTATTATTAATTCCATATTTTATACTTTTTTTTTAATTTGATTTACTATATTTATTTATTAAAAACATGTGTATAAATTTTCTTTCCTATTTTAAAATAATGGATTTTCTTTATTAAGCTCATCAATAAGAAAATATTCTAAGATTCTCTCACCGATGCATGTCAAATGATGTTCAATTCGAACGTGAATAGGTTCGTTTGAAAGCTCTTGGCGATCCGGACGCACTCGAGCAGTCCGTTTCACAAAACAAGGTCTCGATCAAAATATATTGCGCACGAAACAAACATGCACGATAAAGAACCAAATGCGTGAAATTACATCGAATCGTCATCGACCCGACCACATGTATTTTAGAATGAAATATGAGACATGTGATCAAAAAGGAATAATCCTAAGGCCGACAATGAGCCGAGGTAGCATACGCATGGTGACCCTTCATCAACACAGCGGTGCGACATACATGCAAATGAATCGATATACGAAATATGAAAGCGACAAGATTGTGCAAGTGACCGATGCCAAAAAGGAGGTCAACAAACACAACCCCAACAGGTGCGGTGAACAATGGGTGAATCGCACGTGTTGGCGTTGACCTCCCTTTCTCTAGGAAGGTGCAACCCTAGGCTCAACTAAAGAGACTCTCTAGAAAAATGCAATCCTACAAATGACTAAAGAGACTCGCTAGGAAAATGCAATCCTACGCTCAACTAAAGAGACTCGCTAGGAAAATGCAATCCTACGATCTACTAAATAGGTTCAAGAAGCATACAATCACACAACAATCATGCAATAAGTGTCCCATCATGTTATGAACATACGATCACACAGTGATCGTGCAAGCGTGCAATAATGAATGATCATTCAATCATACAATCATAATCAAATTACACAATAATCATACAACCATTATCAAATCACTCAATAGTCATACATTTACATAACATCGTATACTCAAGCAATTATCATGCATTCGTGTCACAATACACTAATCACATAGCAATAATCAAGGCATATCACAACCATACCATCACATAGTAGCCACACAACCATGCAATATGTATACGATAAACATCTAATCATAACAAACCACATAATAATAAGCAAATGATCGTGTAATAGTCATTAACAATCATATGACTATGCAATGATCATTCAACCATGCAATGATCATGAAATCATGCAACAAATGCAGTTATCACTCAATTATATGATAAGTAATCCAACATGCAATGGTCATCTCACAATCATGTAATAATCACGCACATAATCACATAAGCATGTAAAAAATCAATCAATCACGCAATGATCACACAATACTCATATAATTACATAAGCATACAAAACTCAATTAGTTATGCATTGATCACACCACAATCATATAATCATGCCATAACCACACACTTATACAATAACCAATCAACATGTAATGATCACTCGATGATATGCTTACAAAATCATGCAAAAGTCATCAAATCATGCAATGATCTTGCAACAATCATTCAGTCATACCATGCTCACTCAATCATGCAAACATGGTGGGACAGAAGAGAGAAAGAAACACAACATTCGTTTGACCAAATCGAAACAACGAACGAAGAATACTCAATGCTCACTTGACTATAGTGAGGAAGAGCCAAGCAAACAAACTCAACTATCTGCATATTCATACTGAAATAGCATAATAGGAGAAGGAAGGGATTCTATGCTCATATGAGCGAAGCTGAAACAAAATCATAAAGAGTCAAGGAAGATTCAACAATCACCTAGAACACATGTCTAAGATGATACGAGGAGAAGCAGATTCAATAATCACTTGAAAATTATAGTAAATAGCAAAGAGTAATAATCATAAGGAGGTAAGGAAGAATAATCAAAGATAAAAAAATCATCTATCTGCCTGACCACATCGCAACAGCAGCATAGAGAGAAAAAGGGGTCTCACATCCACCTGACCAGATCGAAACGGTGAACGGAGAAGACTCAAGACTCACTTGACCATATCGAACAGTGAACAAGAGTAAGACAAGTAAAGATCAACTGTCTGCCTGACCAGATCGAAACAGCAGAACAGAAGAAAAAAAGAGAAACGTCCCACATTCACCTGACCAGATCGAAACAGTGAATGGGGAAAACTCAGTGCTCACCTGACCAGATCGAAACAGTGAACAAGAGTAAAGTAAGAAAATGACTGTCTGTCTGACCAGATCGAAACAACAGAACAGAAGGAAAAAGAGAAACATCCCACATTCACCTGACCAGATCGAAACAGTGAATGGGGAAAACTCAATGCTCACCTAATCAGATCGAAACAGTGAACAAGAGTAGAGAAAAGTAAAGAATCGACTGTCTGCCTGACCAGATCGAAACAGCAGAACAGAAGGAAAAAGAGATCCAACATCCACCTGACCAGATCGAAACGGCGGATGAGGATGACCCAATGTTCACCTGACCAGATCGAAACGGCGAAACAAAGGGTCAAGGAAAAGGGGAGTTCAACATTCGCCTGACCAGATCGCAACAGCGAATGAGAATGGCTCAAAATCCACCTGACCATATTCGCAACAGTGAATAATGAGCCCTCCCGAAAGTCTAATGTCCACCTGACCAAAATCGCAACGGTGGGACAAAAGAGAAAAGTAGTGAGGAATGCCTCCCAGGGACTCTGTCGGGCTCTCTCAACTAGAAAAGGGAGTTCAACATTCGCCTGACCAGATCGAAACAGCGAATGAGAATGGCTCAAAATCCACCTGACCATATTCGCAACAGCGAATAATGAGCCCTCCCAAAGGTCTAATGTCCACCTGACCAAAATCGCAACGGTGAGACAAAAGAGGAAAGTACACTCAACAATCACCCGGCGCATATGCCGATGTGATAAGAAGAGGACAAGATAGTGAGGAATGCCTCCCAGGGACTCTGTCGGGCTCTCTCAACCAGAAAAGGGAGTTCAACATTCGCCTGACCAGATCGAAACAGCGAATGAGAATGGCTCAAAATCCACCTGACCATATTCGCAACAGCGAATAATGAGCCCTCCCGAAAGTCTAATGTCCACCTGACCAAAATCGCAACGGTGGGACAAAAGACAAAGTCCAACATTCACCTGACCAGATCGAAACAGTGAATGAGGACAACCCAATGTTCGCTTGACCAGATCGAAACAGCGAGACAAAGGGAGAAAGAGGAAGGGGGTTCAACATTCGCCTGACCATATTCGCAACGGCGAATGAGAACAGCTCAATATCCACCTGACCATATTCGCAACAGCGAATAAAGAGCTTCCCAAAGAGGTCTAATGCCTGCCTGACCACATTCGCAACAGCAGGGCAAAAGAGAGAAAAAAAATCCAATATCCACCTGACCATATTCGAAACGGTGAATGAGGATTACTCAATGTTCGCCTGACCATATTCGAAACGGCGGAACAAAGAGCGAAAAAGGAGTGAAGTGGCAAAAGGGGATCTCTTGAACAAAGAAATCCACCATAAATATCAAATGAGAAATCTCTCCTACGGGTCTGTCCGTGGAGGAAGAATGACATAGAATGAAGATGAATACTCACATGCAAAATCAAGGCAAGGATGGTAAAGCACCAATATGAGAAATGACACAACAGAATAATCACATATAGAAAGATCGAAAGGGATGAACCCAACTGAGCTATGGAAACAAAACTCGAATGGAAGAGTGACTTCCGAAACAAGTGAAGCACCAACAACTTGAATGGGATAGTGACTCCCAATCAAGTGAACAAAACAACGACCTGAATGGGAGAGTGGCTCCCAAGCAGGTGAACAAAACCATCAACTTGAATGGGAGAGTGGATCCCAAGCAAGTGAACAAAGACTACAACTTGAATGGGAGAGTGGCTCCCAAACAAGTTAACAGAAACAACACCCTACATGGGATAGTGGCTCCCAAGAAGGTGGACAAAATCAATAGCTTGAATGGGAGAGTGGCTCCCAAGCAAGCAAGCACAAAAACAACCTAAATGGGATAGTGGCTTCCCAAATAGGCGAACAAAACCAACAACTTGCACGGGATAGTGATTCCCAAGCAAGTAAGCAAAACAACCACTTGAATGGGATAGTGGCTCCCAAGCAAGTGATGACGGCATATAGGATATCAAAAGAATAAATGCACGCCAAATGGTTATTTCTAAGTAAAACAACCATAACCCAAAACAACCAAGATTCAAAGGATAACATGCGCAAAAGAGTCATATCAGTCCTTAAGAGTGATTTATAATCAAATGTTAGGGTCCAAAAATTTTCATATATAAATTTTCAAGAGAACAAGATAAGTGTTTAAACATAATCGATAATTGATCCACTAAAAAAAAAATGTTAAACACTCACCAATTAACTTGAGATAAGCTAGATTTACATAATTTTTCAAAGAGGGGAAATTTCATCAAAGAGTAAGAGCATTATTTTTCAAAATGAAAGATTTACCTCTTGATTATTTTGGCTCAATCAAAATAACAAGTGGAACCAATTTTGAAATTCAGTAAGAGGTGGGTTGACTCCATCTAAACCCAAAAAGATTAGGGATTTAAAACTTGCTAACCCAAGTCAAGCTCCCTACAAGCTAAACTGGGTTCTCTCCCTTAGATAAGCATTATTTGAATTAAAATCTAATTCAAAAAGATATAAATTAGAATAAGAAATTGAATCTTTTCAATTTTCTTGCACGGATAATATTTTATATCTAATAGATTATCAATGCATAATAATGAATTCAAAGTCATCATTTTCAAACTTAAGTATCAAAAATATCAAAGGGCACATGAGTTTTCTGATATTTAGAGATTTTCAAGAAAGAAAAGCCATTTACACTTTCACTTTAGGCTCATTTTATGCCTGCTTTGCAATTTTTGGCACTTTGTGCTTCTTTTCACTTTTGATACACTTTGTGTATCTTTAACTTTTGGCGCTTTGCGCATCTTTTCACTTTTGATGCACTTTGTGCATCTTTCATTTTTTGGCGCTTTGCGCATCTTTTCATTTCTTGTAATTGGCTTTCTTTCTAAATCTCTAAAATAATACATTCTCAGTTGTGAAATTATCTTCCAAACATAAGAGAAGAAAACTCACTCTCTTATGTAAGGATGAATCATTCACAAAACAAACTCGACCCTATGATAAGAATGAACAACTTAATTAAGAAAATTTTGAATTAAATTCATAAGCATGCAAAAGATACCTATGAGATAGAAAATTGCAAGCTAATGGAGAAAATTTTCATTTCTAGATTTAATTTCATTTTGATATAGATTTGAGTTCAAAAATGAAATCATCCCACACAAGAAATGGGAGGGAGAGACATGCTCTTTTTTATGGATCATTAAAAGAAATTCTCTTTAAGTGTTTAAAGGAGTCACCCAACACTTACTTTATTTTTTAAATAAAAAAGTAGGTAAATTTTTATTAAGAAAGATAAATCACTCTCTAAAAGAAATTTCCTTCAAAGTTTTATCTTTTACCTTAAACTTCCAAACTTTTCTCAAATTAAGTTTTCCTTTGAAAAATTCATATATATCAAATTTAAGGACCCTTCCATTGAAAATATGATTTGAATTTCTATTTGGACTGATATGAATCAAGATCAAGTCTAAAGAAGCTCAGATTAGGGACATGATCAAGATTAGAATTTATGTCAAACATATGTAATCAAGGATAGAATAAATATTCTCATTTGAAATGAGATGGATCAGGATTAAGCTTAAAAGAATTTTAATTAGGAATTGATATATATTGAAATTTTGATTTGAATAAGATTAACTTAAAATAGATTGATCTGGATTTGAATTTGAGAATTAAAAACACAGATCTAATAAACTCAAAATTTTAATTAAATCTTTATACATTAAAATGATCTAACCTTCATTAAGGATTAAGAGAAGATAGTGGAGTAGAAAAGATGAACTCAAACTAGGCACCAAACTAGGATTACCTACAGAAGTGAATAATACAACATCCAAAGATGGAGAGAGAAACCTGTCCCACCGTGGTCGCCAGAAATCTGTGGGTCTCCGAAAGGATTCCGCTCGTGTGGTTCGAATGTAAAGGGTACGATCACACTATCCCGTAGGACAAAATGGTCGTAGACCTTTACACCCGGCACAAGCAGGCCGATGGAAGAGCAGATGGAGTTATAGATACGATTAGTCATGGAGGATAGCAGGTTTTCACCTACACACCTCGATGGATAATAATATCTATAACCCAAAAGTTCACGAGATTTCCCCTATTCGATACATCAGCATCGAATAGGGTTTATTTGATTGTGGGGATCGGTTTCCTACGGGCGCAAGCCCCCATAGTTAATTACATCCTAGGCCTTGACCTAGGAAAACTCTCGATTAAGGACGATGCATTATTCACTTCTTAATTTGGTGCACAAAAAGAGTTCCTAAGTTCTATTCTAAAGAGTCTCTTCTATTTACCCTTAGTGATGATTAGACATTTTTTAATGGATAAAGATGTGATTAAAATTTTGAGTTTAGAAGATCAAAGACCAGATTACTATCCTAAGAGAAACGACAGACTCAAAACACAGATGAAAGGAGACACACTGAGGGGTGTACAACCTGGACTTATGCTTGCCTGGAGTGAGCTGCCAGCTAACATCCTAAACACAATCAATCGCCCTATATGTATACAAGATAGGAAGGCTCTATCCTAGGAAATCAAGGATTTGTAGTTTAAAAGATTTCAATCAGGGACACTACAATATGCAAAAGAATGTACCTAGCGCCATGTATGATGCATGAAACATATATGAAATATCCCTAGATCTATTGATGTGATGCATGTATGTAAGTGAAGCATAATGTGAGGTAAGGTGTGTAAAAACGAATGCATGCATGACATTCAGAGTACAGAAAAAGTAAATAAACACACCCTAAGGGTACCCTCCAGGCAAGGTACCCGCACAGAAAAGCGTTCAAACGGTGCCCACTGGCACAAATAGGTGGCCTACTCTACAGGCCTAAATGACCCTAATGGTCTCTAAGGCTCACAGAAAAAAAGAAAGAAAAAGGGGGGGGTATCGTACCCAAAACTGGAAAAGGCCAAAATCCTAGCGATGCCCACTTCATGTGGGAAAACAACGATGCCCAATGGCACAAGTAGGTGGCCTACTCTACAGGCCTAAATGACCCTAATGGTCTCTAGGGCTCACAGAAGGGGGGCAAGCTTTGACCTATAGGGCCAAAGCTTCGTCAGTGAACTAACCTAAGGCTGGCTACCTAAACATGCTAGAATACCTACTAACAAGCAGTGTGTGATGTGAAGCAGTCCCGATATATAATTAAAAGTTTGCTTTACAAGTAGAAGGAATTATACCTGACCATGATGTGCCAACGCAAAAGCTCCCAAACAAATCATCCCATTGGTTCGCCTATGTAGAACACATTGTACCTCGCAAGCAATGAAGAAAGGGCAAACATAGAGTGAGCGTAGAGGCTATTCAAAGAAGAAATAAAAAAAAATAAACAATAATTTAAATAATAAACAATTCAATCTTTTCACTTATCTAACACATACATGTCATTGTAGAACATAAAGCAATAAAAGAATTTTTTTTTAACTGAGGCATGAAGAGTGTTTATTCAAACCACACAAAGAACCCATTAGCACACGATGCAATGATTCACTTTCATAGAATATGGAAGATAATCCAACATAGAGCATATAGAAGTCTAATGAAACACATGAAAAATCAATAATATGGCACATATATCTATATGTAAAGTAGTGTGATCGTTACAATCCTAAGTATGTTTAAAGAGTTTTCTAACATGAAGACAAATGTACACATAATATTGGAGTAAAATTTTGCAAGACGAACATTTTATATGAATTACCTTTCAACACATTAAAGTGGCATGCCAAATAATATTAAACATAAATATAAAAAAAATAATTACTAAATATATGGTTTATCAAATGTAACACAGTCATCATTCATGACTTATTCACATACATAATCTCTACCTTAATTAACATACATATCTTGAATATGTAATCATGATGCGAGTGACGTTATGCAGCATAACTACAAATTACTAAGGCAAAGGGGGCACGACACGACACGATTTAAGATAAGAATAAATGTGTCGATTACATAACCTTAGATTAAATCTATATGTATATGGTTGAAGTCTTTGTACTTATGTGATTTCGAGTGCATATAAGCATATTTTATCACAATATGCATAACTCATTCATGGACTATACTCATAAACTACGTGTTGTAGCAAAGGCGTAACACACAACTTTCAACATGCTCAAGACACTTAAATTAAATACATTGACATAACTAAAGTTTGCATACGGACATATATCTCACATAATAATGTTGCTTATTAAAATTGAATTTATATATAATTTAAGGCATGAATATATGAATAGAAACCACACATTGGAATAAAGCAATGAATACATGAATCTTGCTCGTATATATATAAAGACAATATTTCAAATAATGTATGACAGACTATGGTTCTTGCTCATATTTCCAAAATATTCTCTAATTTTTATTTCTAAACTACTTATATGCATTTCATCAAACCACCATTAAACTAGAAGACACTATATACATATATTAAATTAAAACTTTGTAATGTGATCACGACCATTGAAGCCATACATAAATCTGATCGCACCAAATCAAATGAAATGAATGAATGTAATATATATTACTCACTGACATGATTTATAACTTCAAGCAAATCTTTTTATGAGAACGGGTTAGCAATATCCATAATATTAACAAAAGATAGTCACAAAAGAAATATGTGTATCACTGAACCCAAATAGTTTATACACAAACTTATTAGATTCTCAGAAATATTCACATGAGAAATATGGGTACGCAACTAGGCACACACATCCAAAGGAGAAGCACAAACAATTACGATATTAGTAAGCATAAAAATTGGACAAAATAATATGAACTTCTGTATCCAGAAAACCATGAATGGTTCTGCTTCGAGGTAGATCACATAGGGAAAGTTGAAATTCCAAAGGGATATAGTAATGAAAGAATGATAATACCCAATTTTTCTAATGTTATTTATGACAACACATAACAGAATTTCCAAATTTTAGCGTCTAGTTTCTTAGACAATAAAACTTGATGTATTTGTTCTTACATGTAGGAAATAGAGGGAGAATAACATTGACGAACTTTGAAAAGCAATTGGTAAACAATGCATATATTAATTTGCATCAGGAGCCCCATATTCAAAATTCCAGCACAATAAATTATTGAATATATAATAATCGCCAGATCTAATAACATAATTATATGAAGACCTAGAGAAAATTCTCCTTGTTATGTAATTTCAGAGCAAAGCTTAGCTTCATCTTAAAGATATACTTATATTCTTCTGTCTGAATGAACTCAACAAAACAAATAAATTAGTCATCTCATTATGAAGCCTTTATTATTTAATAAATGAACACCCATTTTTTAGAATAAAGCTGACAGCTTTTAATAAATATAAATGCATCGTCTCATATGAATAAAGTAGTAGAATTTGACAACAGTAACCTAAGATGAAGATGGTTAGGAACATAAGAGATGTTCTGATAAATTACAAAAATTATATATCAACTTGAACAACGCTTTACCAAATGATCTTTGTATCTAAACAAAGTTATTATATTACAATAAACTAGATAATTATTTAAACTATATTTATTTCAAATATATATCTTATTAAATATATAGAGAAAATATTTAAATACTATTCTTACTCTTTCATTTAAAATAGAATTATGGAAGATACATCAATTACTCCTAATTTTTCAACAAGACAAACTCATATTTAAGATATTTTCCATCTATATATATATATATTATAGAATAGTGATCAATAATAAGAGAGGTTTCGACGCTCTAATACATATAAAATAAAAATAAATAAATAAAATCAGCACACAAATCAATAGCAAAAAGAATTTTTAGCAAAATGAATAATGACAAAAAAATATTGTAATATGTCTGCATTCCAAATGAGATGGAAATTTCAGCACATAAACCATAGAAAAGGAGAGATTTCGAATGAATAAACAATGACAAGAGATATTCCAGCTCATCTATAAACATTCTGACGTTGTATATTTTGCATAAGAAGTATTATACATGCTGCCTTGAGGTCATTATTCTTTGCATATTTGGATAAAAATATATTTACACTTGCTCGTTTGAGTGCGATCAAGAAACTTCATCATCTCTTGAAAGAAAAAAAAAAAAATAAATAAATAAAATAGAAACTGCCCTCTACCTTAACCGAATCCTGCTATAGCTTGCTTGGCTTGGAGTCATATGGGAGTTTGCTTGGCCGGCCCTTAGCTTTCTTTTTTTTTTTTGTCCAAAGTGCTGTAGCTCAGTAGAAAGACAGCAACTCTTCTCCTTCTTGCTATCCTCTTGTTTGGTTCAGCCTGAATGAATCTTCCATCCTTGATGAATGAGAGTAGTCCCTTTGCAGCTATATACAAAACCTGAGAGAGGGAGAGGGCTAGTCGATCTTCTCTAGGGATAAGAGAGTGGCCACCAGAGCAAGAAATTGGAGCAGCTTTGGCTCCTCATGTAGTATGCGAACTAGGAGCAAAGGAGGGAGAAAGGGGGAAGACTTTTGCTATGCTTGTGAATGTTCAAAAAAAGGAGGAAGCAGCTAGGGCCGGCTGCTCCCCTTGAAAATCTGCCCTCTGAGTGTATATCCCTGCTCCTCTTCAAACCTGAGAAAAATATAAGAAATTGACCAAAACAACCCCTTGATGCCCTAGATCAAGGGGTTGCCATCAAATGTTGTATTTTTGTGATATTCTTAGCCATTAGATCAAGCCTTGACTTAGAAGGAGAAAAAGAAAAGAAAGAAAAAAAAAAATTTCATATACATATTTAAATATGAATTAATTTAAATAGATCACATGTATATATTTCTTTCATTTCACATTTATTATTATTATTAATTCCATATTTTATACTTTTTTTTTAATTTGATTTACTATATTTATTTATTAAAAACATGTGTATAAATTTTCTTTCCTATTTTAAAATAATGGATTTTCTTTATTAAGCTCATCAATAAGAAAATATTCTAAGATTCTCTCACCGATGCATGTCAAATGATGTTCAATTCGAACGTGAATAGGTTCGTTTGAAAGCTCTTGGCGATCCGGACGCACTCGAGCAGTCCGTTTCACAAAACAAGGTCTCGATCAAAATATATTGCGCACGAAACAAACATGCACGATAAAGAACCAAATGCGTGAAATTACATCGAATCGTCATCGACCCGACCACATGTATTTTAGAATGAAATATGAGACATGTGATCAAAAAGGAATAATCCTAAGGCCGACAATGAGCCGAGGTAGCATACGCATGGTGACCCTTCATCAACACAGCGGTGCGACATACATGCAAATGAATCGATATACGAAATATGAAAGCGACAAGATTGTGCAAGTGACCGATGCCAAAAAGGAGGTCAACAGTACTAATGCATCGTTAGAAAATTGTACAAGTCTTGATAAGAACGATAAAAGGGAAGTGTTGGGTGAGCATGGCTTATCTCATTCGAACATGGTGAGAGCTTTTGTGATCTATTTTTTTAGACTCTTCAATCGCCATCTATGAATAATTTGCTTGGTCGTTTTCTTGCAATGGTTAAAAGACTTTGGTAGTAAACTTGGAGAGCGTGTTACTTGAGAGTGTTATAAAAAAAATGCTTTAAAGAAGAATATACTTTGTAGATTGTTTTGCATTGCAATGTTAGACAAGGAGTGGTTCATGAGCCAAGCATTTACACATGTACTTGAAAGCATGATCTCTACATACTTTTGAAAATAAGGCTCTATCCATGCATTGCTAAAACAAGGTACTTCATAGTACGCGTTTGTGCTAATATTCGCCCATAGCTTGATGTATTTAGTGGATGCTATTTAGTTCAATAGTCGCATTCTCTCTTGATCCATAATTAGTTTATGGTTTACCACTTATGCTTCCATGATTAGGTTGCTTCATTACAAAGTTTAAAAAAAAAAAAAATGATATTGAGTAATCATCTTTTTGTATAAGTGATCATTCGTTACGAATTATGTTATTCTCTTTATTCATCGTGCCAGTATGTGTAGAAAAATGAAGTGTATGTCAAATACCAAGTGTGCTAATCTCTTGGATCCATAAATTTCATATGCTTGACTACTTGAGTTAAAAATGCTAAGGTCATATTTTAGAAACACATACACTTACAATATCACATGTTTTAGATTTGTTTGGAAAAGTAATCTCGCTAGCATAAGATAAGTTTCACATAGCTTATGTCAAAGACTTTGAATTCTTTTGTATGGAATTAGTGCTTCCTAGAACATTCTTTCTCTTGCTTTCATTTGGCTTTGAAGTTGGTTAAAAAGCCATCATGGGTTTCTTAGTTTTACAACTTATATCATGGGAAGCACGTTTAGTTGCAAGGTCGGTGGAGGGCGAGATCTCTCTATGCTTATTCGAAGCATGTCTCTTCTTCACTTATTGGATATTTATGTAGAAAGATATTCTTGCGTTCTTTTGGCCGAATCCTTTATTCATTCTTTGAGAAAATTCCTACAGCTTTTGTAGAGATTTTGCTACTGTTTTCGTAAGCGAACGAGTGCAGATTTTGAGGGTTCTTTCACTGTTTTCATACAATAACACCTCTAACACTTGGGTGAGTCTTTTATGGTTATTCTATGGAGATTCCTGCAGCTTTCGTGGAGTTTTCTCCCACTGTTTTGTGTAAGAAAAAGTGCAGGTTTTGAACATATTATTGCTGTTTTCATGAAAGAATCGCTATGGAGCTTGGGTAGATATTGCATGACTTTGTTGTAGGAATCACTGCAGCTTTTATTAGACTTTTTCTACTGTTTTGGCAAGAGGAAGGTGCAGATTTTAGAGGTATTATGGCTGTTTTTACACAAGATTCCTATGGCATTCGGATAGGTTTGTTATTGCTTCGCGGTGAAATTTCTTGCAGTTTTTGTAAGCTCTTTTTACTGTTTTTATGAGGAAAAAAAAGTGCAGATTTTGGAAGTTTTCTCGCTGTTTTACATAAGAATCCTCGCCGCTTTTGAATGGATCTTGTTTTGCTTCTTGGTGGAGATTCCTACAGTTTTTGTGTAAGCTTTTCCCATTGTTTTGTAAAGAAAAGTATATATTTTGGGAGGTTTTATTGCCGTCGTTTGGCACGAAGACCTTCGTTATGAAGCTCATGTTTAGTTCTGAATCATTGTATGATAGAAAATTGTAAAAGCCGTATAGATTTCTTAACAAGATATGCATCTAAAAAAAATATATCTTTGATGAACTTTGAGTAGAGTATTTCGTAACGACGTCAAGAAAGCATAAATGTGGAAAATTTGCTATGATTTGTGATCAATGCTAGTTTATTACATGAAACCTTACAAACATTACACACAAGTTGTTTGATAGAATATCGTTGAAGGAATAGTTGAAAAGCTTTATTTGAATGAAAACCCTTCTTCTCAAGTTTTCTTTGAGCGCATATATTTGGCCATAAAAAAAAAAGAGTTAGTTAATACGTGATGAGTATCATCTTGGTGTTAAATGTATTGATTTTGTCGGGATTTTGATGGTGTTTTGCTTATGGCTTATATCATGTACATCAATGCGTAGACTACGAAATGTTATAAAGCTTGTTATGTCTCAAAAAAAAAAAATGCACATGTTAGAAGATTTGAATTGGAACCTTTACTTTCTTTAGCATTCCACTCTTACACTATTAGTTGGCATCACTATGAAATCTTGTTGGAAAGCTTTCGTGGATATGTTTTTTTTTTGGCATGAGAGTAAAGTCATAGATTTTAATTAGAGAGTTACTTGGAATCATTGGTGGCCTGTAGCGAAAACATGTATATATATAAGTAAGTATAATTTGTTGAAAGGAATCCATGTTTATTCTAAATCATGTGGTAGATGGAAGGTTTATATTTATGATTAGTAAGTGTTTATACATCCCATACATGCTTGGGAAGAAATTTGCATGTGTTTTGTGAATTTCCTGTGGTTTCACTCATGCTATTGTTTTTATGGTTGGAGAAGTGGCATATCTATGAAATGACTTTAATGTATTATGGGATAAAAGCCTTTATGCATCGTTGTTTATGTTATTAGAATACTTTTTTTTAAGCATGAGAAAGACAAGTTACATTAATTCCCCTCATATCATTGCCTTCTCTTTGGTAGAAAATGTTGAGTTCTAAACATCAAATACATGTGTGGTTTCATGCTGGATAAATTTTACATTTTTTGCTTTATATTGAGAAATTGTATGATTTGTTTTATGTTAAGGATGCTTTGGGAAGTTTTAAAAGAAATGTTTGGTTTTAAAAGAATCTTGTGAGTATATTTATGGTTGAAGGTTTTGCGAATTGTTTTACGTCGAGAGGTTTTATTTAAAAAATGTGTTTATGAATGTTTTGTGATGATAGCCCTACAATGAGAGGTTTCTATAAAACCTTCTCGTTGGAAAGCTTTTTTTTTTACCCCACTCCAAATAAAGAGGAGAAGCACTTGATTATTAGGTATTTTGGTAGGGTTTTGTGTCAAAACAAAATAGTGATTTTGATAAATGATTTTTATAGGATTTTGTGTGACACTTAGTTTAGAGGTTCTTATAAGTCATGTTGGATTTTCTTAGACTTGTGTAGTAGTGTCCCTTAGCGCCTTTTGAGAATGATTATGGTTTCTTCATTTGAGTTAGATTATCCTAATGTTTATTTCAAAAATGAGTTGGTAGGATTTAAAACCTTAAGGAGCTTCATGTTAGAAGTCCTTAGTGTCCTCTTTGGAGCAAGACAGTCCTTACTCCTTTGGATTCTTTCTTGAATGTTAGTCTCTAAAAGTATAGAATTTTGGGATCAGTGCAAATTAGATAGAGTCTAGCTCTAAGTTTAACTTTAAAAGTCTGTTTCCCTTAGTTGTTTTAAGCATTGTTTGTAGTAGGTTGTGAGTAGAGGTCTTAAACGTATCAAGTGCTTTATTCGGAGTGGGAACAACAAAGGGCATTGTTGATATAATAGGATGCACTTGACTTCTACGAAGTGTGTCCAATAACAACAATGCCTACACCCCTTTTTGTATTCGATTTTTCGTTAGTTTCCTTCGCCATTTTCTTTTATGTTTTTGGTGCTACATGCTTGCAAGATAAGGAGAACTCAAAACACAAGTAGCTCAACCAGTAACAAAAAGGTATGTTCTTTTTTTCTTTTCTGCATTTCCATTTCTTTCACTTTGTTAACTGCTTATAGAATTGCTCTAATACACTCTTCTTTTGTTTCTTGCGAGGTACCTTTTGGAAAGCAATGGACAAGGAGCACTTGGAGCTGGAGCTAGGAGAATCAGATCTAAGCATCAGTCGTCCCTACTCATCTAGTAGGGACGCTACGGGCGGAACCACCGGGTCATAGCCCCCGGTGCTGTAAGTTTACTAAAACTTAGAAAACCTTTAGGGGCTTAGATGATTGTACGCCTCCTTCCCTTAGGGCCTTAGAAACTTCAATTATAATTAGGATTGCTTTTGTTTTTCTTGTTTAGATCCCTGAAATCCTATGACATCCGTATAGAATTCTTAGGAATTAGAAAAGAACAACACTTTTAATCCTACAATACTAGAGACATCTAAGGACAAAAATTAAGGACCGAGTCTTAGAAAACATAGACTTAGGGTGCATGTTCCCTATAGGATAGAAACATTAAAACAACAACTTAGTGACATATTTTCCTAGATTTGGATTTTTTTTTCTTAATTCACTAATAATCAACTAATCAATCTTAACTTAATTCATAAAATATGTTAAAACACATAATTCTTAATTAAATTATTATTAATTTTTAATAATCATTAAACTTTAAGATTTAAAATGTGAACATAAATCAATCATAACTAATTTAATAATTGATTCATAACCAACCTAAAATCTAAAAGATGTAGATTATATTAGGAGATTAAATTACAAATTAAATTCATTAAGATTAAAAATACTTTTAAAGATCAAACTTAGAATAATCTTTTAAAAGTAATCAACAAATCCCTAAATACATAACAACCGCTCCAAAAGTGAAGTTTATTGGATGGACTACTCGGGGCTGCGGGGCTAAGTGTCCTAAGGAGGCTGGTTCCTCGAGCCTGGTGGCACAACGCCACGAATGGATCTAATGGAGCGTCAAAACCTAAAATTAATTCTTCTAATTGGCATAATTCAAACTTGATTAAGAAATGATTTAATTCACCCTTTTTCTTTCTTTTAACAACAAACTATAATAATCAAACAAAGTTAATTATCACTGGGTAACCCAGGCCTACGAGGCTATTAAGTTAGCCCCAAGGAGGGTGAAATAAACCTCACGGCCTCGGTGTGAAACAAAGGTGATAGTTAATTAAACATTAAAAATAAAAGATACCTAAAATCAATCCTAAAACACTAAGATTTGAACTTTAACTAAAATATCTTCTTTGTCCCTTTCAACAAACAAATCAAATATACATACAATTCTAACTAAAACTATCCTATATAGGACCTACCAAAACCACACAGCTTTCACATACTTAGATGAGTTTGATAGGGCACGACTATTAGCTTTAGGTTAGGCTGTTATTTTGCTTTACTTTGATGTACTTTGTTGTGACGCCCTGCATGTGACCCGTGTGCTGATTGTTTTCGCTACCTGTTGTAGCTTTTCTGTGATGTTGTTTCGTACTGTTTTGTTAGCTACTCTTTTCTTTCTTGCACTGTGGTTGTGACGTTAGAATACCCATAGGTTAGGTACGCTCTTTCATACTAATGCTGTCTTCCTGCAGGTGGCCGTGCTCATATAATGCTGCTAAAAAGGGGGGGCTAAAATTGATAATGATAAATGTATAACTGCTTTAGGTACCTGCTTCAGCTGCTTAGCCCCCAATAATCAGAGCACGGCCAAGTAATTGATGTGCGCATTTTAATTTATATATATAACTGCTTGGGTGAAATTTTTATTATAACTGCTTAGGATAACCCCTGCAGGAGAGTCTAGATTTTTCTTTCTTTCTGTTGAAATGTATTTGATAGTAAATTTTGTGAAGATCTTAAAATGAGGCATTTTTAAAGAGATAGGAATCCAAAGGGAAAAGTAAACCCTTATAGAGGGTTTCCTTTTTCATTTGGATATCCTTTTGGAGCGTCCGCTACGAGGAGTCCAAAGGGAAAAGTAAACCCCTACAGGGGGTTTCCTTTTTCATTTGGGCATTCTTTTGAAGGATGTACTACGAGGAGCCCGAAGAGCTGAAGATGATCCAAAGACGAATCAAGGAAGTGAAGAAGAAGACTGAAGGCTGAAGATATAAAAATGCCTCATTTTAAAGATTTGCGTCATTTCCGGGTTGTTGGCGGTGGAGCCCGGCCACCTTTACTTATTACTCTGTGATGTAATATTGAATGGCACTTGCCATGGACATTCTTTTCCGTGAGATTTTGTTCTTTTTACTGTTGTTTGTTTACTCTGATTGCGCAGTAGAACCAGCATGCTTTTCATAGGTTTCTTTCTTGCATGTGCTTGTGTCTGACCGTTAGGCTCTTTAGGATAAAAATTCTTCTACTCGTAATTAATAATAAAAATTTAAGATTAATTCACATAGAAACCATAACGATTTTTAGGGAATAGCCGGAATCGTCCGGGGGCGCATGCACGCATTCTCTCTTCTATTAGACAAATTTCCCCGCCTGAGGGTAGAGTCCGGATAATCTGGCCTATGAGGATGAAGTGCCGGACCTGGGGAAGTTTAGTCATTCAAAAGCTATTTTCTATAAGCCTTTTTAAAATTTCATACATCATTGATTTGAAGACTTTAACCAGCATAATTGCATTAGTAACTAATTAAAATTAAGATTTAATTGCATTAGTTTTAGGAGCATCATACCACTCATAAGTGTGGGATCAATTAGGGATTTCTCTAGTTTGTCGATCCCAAATTTCAGTGTCTAAACTACCCTCCCATCTTTCATACAGACTGGACAGCATGGATTTTACACGATTAGGTGGTTTTAGCTGGCTTCCTTTGTCAGACAAGGAATAAGTCCAGGATTGCATTAGCTAGGTCATAGATGTTAGTGTTGTGTGTGCAACACTACGTCTTTTATAGATTTAGGGTCTAAAGGTGACCGGTACGAGTGTACCTTTATACACCTTATTGGTGGGTAAGCTATCCATCCTTTCGGAAGCTATAAATCCTGCCCATCCGCGTCACACAGATGACGCCACCTCCCTCTTTCTCTCATGCTTGTTCGAATGCGTGATCTCTCTCTTTTTCTCCAGTTTTTCCACTTCTTCGAGCCGACCGGATGTCGAATGAACAATGTGTGATTGATTAAGCCAATTGGGACCTTCTTCCCTTTGATTAGGAAAACCTAGAAATCCCCTTGCACTAAACCTATCAGAGGAGATAATCTAACATCCTTAATCGAGAGTCTTCTTAGATCGAGGTCTAAGATGTAATTAACTACGGGGGCTTGCGCCCGTAGGAAACCGATCCCCACAATCAAATAAACCTCATTCGAGCTGATGTATCGAATGGGGGAAATCTCGTGAATTTAGGGTTATAGATATTATTATCCATCGAGGTGCGTAGGTGAAAACCCGCTATCCTCTATGGCTAATCGTATCTATAACTCCATCTGCTCTTCCATCGGCCTGCTTGTGCCGAGTGTAAAGGCCTACGACCATTTTGTCCTACGGGATAGTGTGATCGTACCCTTTGCATTCGAGCCACACGAGCGGAATCCTTTCGGAGACCCACAGGGAGCAAGACGGTGATGCAGTACGAGGCTGAGTTTACTGCATTAGCCAGGTACGCTCCGCAGCTGGTTAGCACTTCTGCTGAGAGGTGTTACAGATTTCTGAGGGGATTGCGAGATACTTTGAGGCAGCCCCTGATACCGTTTCGGATCACCGACTTCTCTGAGCTTGTGGAACGAGCTCGTCTGATAGAGAACGATCTGATGGCTACTCAGCAGCGGTGGACTGCGAGTAGGAAGAGGTTTGGAGGTGAGACTTCTCGCAGTGGTTCCTCTGGGAAGAGGAGATTTGTTTCTGGTTCTGAATCTGGAGATTCGAGAAGGAGCGGAGGGTCGTGTGGTACTGCTACTAGTACGACGAGTTCTGGATCAGTTAGTTCGGCACCTGTGTGCCAGAACTGTGGACGATGACACTTTGGCCAGTGCTATAGGATGGCTGGTCTGTGCTTTCGATGTGGTCAATCAGGACATCGGATTGCAGAGTGTCCACAGATGGGATTTGATCAGCAATCTGAGGGCTTCGTCAGACCTGTTGGTTCAACAGCAGGAAGACCGAGGACTGTTCCTCCACGCCCTGAGGGATTTGCTGGTAGAGGTGGTGGTTCTAGTTCTGCACCATGGAGACCACCTACTGTTCAGAGGGAGCAGAGTAGTTCTGTTGCTTCAGCTCCTGTTCCAGTTCAGCCACGAGTTTACAGTCTGAGTCAGCAGGAGGCTCGAGATGCTCCCGATGTTGTGATATGTACGATTTACATTTCCGATCAACCCTGTCGTGTTTTGTTTGACTCTGGAGCGAGTCATTCTTTTCTGTCCGAGCACTGTTTTGAGATTTTGCATTTGAATTCGTGTTTGCTTCCGATTTCTTTGTCTGAGATTTTACCGACTGGGAATCCTTTGATTGCTCGACAGTTTTGTTTGTGTGAGATTGAGATTTCTGACAAGAAGTGGAAATCAAGTTTGATTCGGTTGCCGATTTCATCGTATGATGTGATTCTGGGCATGGATTGGTTAAGTCAGTATGAGGCCCAGATAGACTGTCTGAAGAAGCAAGTGAGTTTGCTTATGGCTGGAGAGAGAGTTGTATTTCAGGGATTACGAGGTGTCCTCTCCAGTCTGGTTTTTGTATTGGAAGTGAGCAGGCTGTGGAAGAAGGGATGCCCAGTATTTTTGGCTTCGGTGCGGGATCTGAACCTGGAGGTTGGTTCTGTTTCTGAGATCCCAGTGGTACGGGAGTTTGTTGATGTTTTTCCTGAGAAGTTGGTTGGTTTACCTCCGGATAGAGATGTGGAGTTCTCTATCGATGTTTTTTCGGGTACCGCTCCTATATCAAAAGCTCTGTACAGGATGGCACCGAAAGAACTTTCTGAGTTGAAAGTTCAGCTTCAGGAGTTGGTTGACAGAGGTTTTATACGTCCTAGTGTTTCGCCTTGGGGAGCACCTATTTTGTTTTTGAAGAAGAAGGACGGTACACTCCGTATGTGTATTGACTACAGAGATTTGAACAAGGTCACGATCAAGAACAAGTATCATTTGCCTCGGATTGACGACTTGTTTGATCAGCTTTCCGGATCTTCAGTATTTTCGAAGATTGACTTACGATCCGGATATTATCAGGTGAAGGTGAAGGAAGTTGATGTGGTGAAGACAGCTTTCAGTACTCGGTACGGGCACTTTGAGTTCTTGGTTATGCCTTTTGGGGTAACCAATGCGCCTGCTATTTTCATGGATTTGATGAACCGAGTATTCAGGGAGTATTTGGATCAGTTTGTGATCGTCTTCATCGACGATATTCTGGTATATTCTGCATCTGAGGATGATCATGCCAGACATTTGAGGATTGTGTTGGAGACTTTGAGGAGGCATCAGCTGTATGCCAAGTTCTCCAAGTGTGAATTCTGGCTGAAGAGCATTTCTTTTCTGGGGCATGTGATTAGCGAAGAAGGCATTTCTGTAGATCCCCAGAAGATTCAGGCAGTTGCTGATTGGCCAAGGCCGACTACGGTATTTGAGGTACGTAGTTTCTTGGGCATGGCCGGGTATTACAGGAAGTTTGTGAAAGGATTTTCACAGATTTCGACGCCTCTGACGAGACTGACTCAGAAGTCAGTACCTTTTATTTGGACCCCGGAGTGTGAGGCGAGTTTTCAGAGATTGAAGGATTGTCTGACTTCAGCTCCAGTACTAGCACTTCCGTTAGGTACGGAAGGTTTTCAGGTGTTCAGTGATGTTTCACTGAAAGGGCTGGGTTGTGTCCTGATGCAGCATGGTCAGGTAATTTCTTATGCTTCGAGACAGTTGAAACCACATGAGAAGAATTACCCGACACATGATTTGGAGTTAGCTGCAGTAGTTTTTGCTTTGAAGATTTGACGTCATTACCTGTATGGCGTCAGATGTGAGATTTTTTACTGATCATAAGAGCCTGAAGTACATTTTTACTCAGAAGGATCTGAATTTGAGGCAGAGAAGATGGCTTGAGTTGATCAATGATTATGATTTGACTATTCAGTATCAGCTTGGTAAGGCTAATGTGGTAGCGGATGCTTTGAGCAGGAAGTCTTCTGGATTATCAGGTATTCAGCTTACTTGTGATGATTTCTTGATTCGAGATATGGAGCGATTGCAGTTGGAGGTGATTTCCTCCAGTGGTTTGGAGTTGGCTCAGATGAGTATTCAGTCTTCCTTGGAGACAAGGATTCAAGAAGCCCAGAAGTCAGATTCGGATTATTCGAAGTTGATTGCTCAGATTGGATCTGGTAAGACTCCTGAACTTCGAATTTCTGATTCTGGTGTTATTTTCTGTAAGAACAGGTTGTGGGTACCTGTGTTTGGAGCTTTGAGGCAGAAGATTCTGTATGAATCTCATCATTCAGGCTACACTGTACATCCAGGCAGTGGTAAGATGTACGCTGATATGAAACTGTTGTTTTGGTGGCCTGGGATGAAGAAAGATGTGGCGGAGTTTGTGTCGAGATGCGAAGCCTGTCAGTTGGTGAAGGCAGAGCATCAGCGACCCGGTGGACTGTTGTAGTCGTTGCATATCCCTGAGTGGAAATGGGATGAGGTAACGATGGATTTTGTGATTGGTTTTCCTCGATCTAGACAAGGGCACGACGCCATTTAGGTGGTTGTAGATCGATTGACAAAATCCGCCCATTTTCTTCCGATCAGACAGACGGATTCAGTTGATCGCTTGGCACAGATTTATGTGAAGGAGATAGTCAGATTGCACGGTGTGCCTCGCGTGATTGTTTCTGATCGAGATGGACGTTTTACTTCCAGACTTTGGAAAGGCATTCAGCAAGGCTTGGGTACGAAACTGCATTTCAGTACAGCCTTTCATCCTCAGACCGACGGACAGTCTGAGAGAACTATTCAGGTGCTGGAAGACATGTTGAGGCTTTGTGTTCTGGACTTTGGTGGAAGCTGGGAAGATCACATCCCGCTGATTGAGTTTGCTTATAACAACAGTTTTCAGTCCAGTATCGGTATGGCACCGTACGAGGCTCTGTATGGCAGGAAGTGCCGTACTCCTTTGACTCTGACGGAGGTCAGAGATAGACAGGCTTTGGGGGCCACTTTTGCTGATGAAACTGCTTAGAAGATCAATTTGATAAGAGAGAGATTGAAAGCTGCTCAAGATCGACAGCAGAAGTATTACAATCAGAAGCACAGGCTTGTTGAGTTTCAGGTTGGTGACTTTGTGTATGTCAAAGTTAGCCCGATGAAGGGTGTGAGCAGATTTGGTCAGGTGAGCAAGCTTAGTCCAAGGTATGTTGGACCTTTTGAAATTTTGGAAAGGATTGGAAAAGCTGCTTACAGACTATTGTTTTCGGATTCTATGCCTGATGTGCATAACGTGTTTCACGTATCCACTCTGAGGAAGTGGGTATCCGACTCTGGGAAGAAGGTATCTGCTGATGAGGTTGAGATTCAGGAGAATCTGGCGTACAAGGAAGAGCCAGAGTTGATTTTGGCGTACGACGTCCGGAAGTTAAGAAATAAACAGATTCCGATGGTTAAAGACCAGTGGAAGCACCGGACTGCACGGGAAGCGACTTGGGAGAAGGAGTCTAACATGAGACAGTCGTACCCATACTTGTTTTGACGGAGTTTGGATAGGATAATGTCGATGACGACATTTTTCTGAGTTGGGGAGATTATAATATTACGATCTGCTCCAGGAACGTCCAGGATGATCTGGGATCGTCCTGGGACGATCAGTTGAGAAACTGCTCCAGAATTTACCCAGATTTGCTCCAGGTGATTTCCTGTAGGTATCGTCCAGGCCGATCGAGAACATCGGCCAGGCCGATGGCACTGTTCATAAGCATCGGCCTGATCATCGCCCTGGAGTATCGGCCAGGCCGATCTGAAGATGATTTAAGGGAAATCAGTCGTTTTGAAGAGAGATAAATATTTTATAAAAATATCTGATTTTCGATCTAAGGAGAGAGAAAAAGAAAGAAATTGGAAAAGTTGATTTCGGGAAGACGCGGAGCCGTTTTCGTTCGAAGAGACTGTTGAGGAAATTGATGTGCACGAGGTAAGGCACATTCCACCTTTCTCAATTTTCAGAACCGTCGAGTTTGGCGATATTATCTGTCCGGAATTGATTTTTGTTCGTGATTTTCGTCCGTATCTTTTGATTGGTTCAATTTTTACCGCGTAAGTTTCTGTATATTGTTGACGTGCCGAGTGTGCACATTTTGGTTATTTTCTGAAGATTTTTGTCCGGGTATTTTTGATTCGACTGTATTTTTAGTCGACTGGATTTTTCTGTGAACTTGGAAATTCTTTGTGCAATAGAATAAATGTTCTGAAATGTTGATATCTGTATTCTTTGCGAATTTGGTGAATTTTGATTTTCAGAAAAATTGTGTAAATTCTGTATACTGCCGTTGTGCTGCCCGATTTTTTGGTAATTTCTGATTTGTCCGAAATTCTTCTGATTTAATATACTATCTGTATATGTATATGCTAAAACTTATATGAGCTCAAGTTGGAGAAATATCTGTTCTGTTTCGGATCCGAGGAAAAATCTGTTTAGGTGATATAAGCACTATTTATGTATTCTGGTGCCGTGAGCACATTTAGCTATTAATTACTCAGCTATTATTCTGGTGTTGTGAGCACAAGGGAGACATAAGGGTCAGAATCCGTAGTGATTCTGTTTAGTTTAGTTTAGCTATTAATTAAATATCTGATATCTGATATCTGATTTGATATGATTCTGATACGATTTGTTCTGTTCCGATATGATCTGTATGATTCTGATTCTGTTGATCTGATATGTCTGATTTGTTCTGTTTCTGATTTGATACGACTTCTGTTTCCGTACAGTTTTGTTTGATTTGATATCTGTCCGATTCCGTTCTGATTTCTGTATGGATTTGTCTGATGAGTTGGTTTTGCGATTTTGAGGATTTTGATTGGAGGTTTGTTGCTTTGCTGAGCTGTTGAGCTCACCCTTGCTTTCTGGTGGTTTTCAGGTTCTGGGAAAGGGAAGGAAGTCCAGGATTAGTTCAGAGTCTGATCAGTATAGGTATTGTTTTGTACCTTTTGATTTTTGTACAGTCATGGCTTTTCTGTTCTGTCTTTCTTTCTGTCTAAAAGCCATGTACTGTATCTGTAGATGATTGTTTTGAGGAAAAGAAATGATAGATGTTTTGTTCCGCTGCATTTGATGTTTTTAGTAGCTCTGTGTTTGTTTATTTGTTTGAGTTAAATATTTGGAATATTCAGTTCCGAACAAAATTCCAAAGCTAGATCCTGGTTAGTGCTGCTCCGTCGCGGCCCGGTGCGAACGGGATCCGTCTCGTCTCGGGTCGGGTCGTGACAAAAATATACAATAGCCACACGAGCTACAAAAAATAAAAGTTAAAATAAAAACTATACTAGCATCAATACTAAGCCTCGAGCTATAGGCAGGCTCCTAACATGAAATCATTTAAAATCACAAAATGAGCATAAACACCTTCCAAGTAACCAAAATCTATAAATATTTTCAATGCAAGGTAAAAGAATTAATATGTAAATTCAATTATAGTTACTATCAATCATCACTTAATATGATCAATAAAAATATCAAAAATTAATATGATTAAATAAAGTCACCCAATAAGCCATGCTAATATATATTATGATGTATCAATATTAATACCAACATAATTTTAGTTATTTCTATTAATATCACACCCCAACCCGATCAAGATAGATCTCATTGTGTTGAGTTATGACAAACAATTCTCAATATCTAATTTAGAATGTTTATAGGCTCTTCCAATGTTCACTTAAAATAAAACTACATACAATAGAGCTGTTAAAACATTCAAATATTGAAAATAATATCATCCATAATGCTTCTTCAATGAGCAATACAAAATAACTATGCATTTCTTAATCATATTTCTTACATTTGAATCAATAAGATTGTTTATTACATCTGAATAAATATGACTGATATATAACCGTACACAATAGACTTTATTTAAGAATGTAGTATTATATTAGCACATTTTTAGTTTAATTAAAATGTCTACTAATGCAAGCCAACATTTTAATATCATAGCCAATATAATAAATACATAGCGGTAGACAACGAATTTTCATTTAAAAATGTTATAATATATTATTGGTGGTGTTTTTTTTTTTCCAATATTCATCTGCAATAGAAATAAACATCAATAAAACAAATCATCTTCATCTTCCCTAAGTGTACATAAAAAAACCATCAATATACAAACATAACTTCAAAATTAAATATTCCCTTGGTATAAAAATAACTATCATTCCTCATTTCTACATTAACTTTTCCTTTAAACTAGTTATCATTTTCATCAGATCTTCCTCGTTTCTTCTTTCTTAGCAGTTATAAAAAATTTATTGAGCTAAAATGCTATAAAATATGATATTTTTGCATCATTTCATTTAAAAAAGAGCTTCAATTTGTAGCCTTCAATTTTGAATTAAAACTTTTTGGGCTGGGTTGGTCAGGCTAGTAAGAAAAAATTAAATAAGAGATAAAATTGAATATCCACGGGTGCAATACAAGTGTCATGATTTTATTGGAGTATGAACACAAAGCTACATCCGGACTCCGCACAGAATAATTTTTCGAAATGAAATTGCCCAATAGCTTTTAACATTTTTTTTAATGAAGTGGAGTTATCATACTCTATGAAATTACTTATGATTATATATTCAAGAAAAAAATTTCTATCACATTTTACATAAGGAGGTGAGAAAACATGAGAAATTTTAAAAAATACTAGTTTAATTATATTTTATGTTAATAATATCCTATGTCATGGCATTCATTGCAGTAATGTGAAAGTTTAATACTTTAGTATTATATAGAGTCCAACATATGCATAGATAAGTGAAGATGTGTTTAATATTTTGGCATTATACGAAAATCTAACATACATAAGTAAGTGAAGTGATGCATGAGATAACCATTTTTTTAATGTGAAAATCCTGAGAAAAGGGAAAACTCATAGGATTTGACCTAGTTGAAATGATTCTATTTGTATTCATCATTGATTGAAAATAATATCTTTCCAAATAATTGGGTGAAGATATTGATATTATATAATAAAAATATAATACATATAACATATTTTGTAGTAGAAGTTGAAAGAGCATTGTGGCATGAAAAGTTGCTTGTAAGAGATCACTTGATATTTGTTTGGTCATACTCTTTTGAGGGGAGAGTAGAGAGTAAGAAATTCAACACAAGTCATAGTGTTACGCCCAAAGTTAGAAATAGCGTCTATTGTGTGCATAAAATTTATGGTATGATGATTTGTGTTGATATTATTAGTGATATCAACAAGAGGTGTAAGTGAGTCAAGCCGACTTATGAGTCAGTTCGGACTTGGCTCGATAAATAGCTTGTGAACCCGGCTTGATGAGCTAACGAGCCAAACTTGAGCTATCCCCGACTCAACTCGTATGCTCCTGAGCAGACTCGTTATATGTATATATATATATATATATATATATATATATATATATATATATATATATATATATATATATATATATATATATATATATATATATATATATATATATATATATATATATATATATATATATATATATATATATATATATATATATATATATATATATATATATATATATATACTTAAAAATATAGTAACTAACAAAGTCAACAAGCATTAAAGTAATCATACGATAATGATAAAGAACTATCGTGGGGCAACAATGGTTCGAAGATCGTAGTTAAATAATATTGATCGGATGATTGTAATTAGGCGACGGTGGTCGGAAGATCATAATCATCAATAATCATTGAAGGATCATAGTTGAGAAATGTGCATGTTTGTTGCGGGCTTGAATATACGCGGCGATAGAGGTTTAAATATACGTTTTAGTTTTGCACGGATATCCAGCACACACACAGAGAACACAATATTTTTTAAGTATAAAACCCTTAAAAGGGGAAAAACCACGAGGCCTAGCCCAGTTGAAAATGATTCCACTAAAATTTGAGTTGGTTACAAAGAGCTGACTCGCCTCCAAGGGCAATCGGATTACAAATAGTAATTGTTCGATAGAAGTCTGGGTGTCAGGTGATGGTCTGGCAGAACTTCGGGCCTTTGATGATGGTCTGGCGAAGGCAAGGGCCTCTGATGATGGTCTGGCAAAGTCAAGGGCCTCTGGTGAAGGTGAGGGCCTCAGGCGAAGATGAGGGTCTCTGACAAAGGTGAGGGCCTCAGGTGAAGGCAAGGGTCTCAGGCGGTGGTCCGGCGAAGCTTCGGCAATGGTCCGGCGAGGCTCCGGCGGTACTGGTCCGGCGAGGCTCCGGTGGTGGTCCGACGAGCTCCTGCGGTGGTCATGCGAGGTTTCGGCGATGGCCCGGCGAAGTTCCGACGGTGGCCAACGAACTCCTGCGGTGGTCAGGCAAGGTTCCGGCGGTGGTCGGAGAGGAGCTTCTTCCTACTCTTCTCCTCTTCTCTTCTTCTCTCTTTTCTTGCTTGGGTCCCTCTTTGTGAAGAATGAGGGCTCTATTTATAGTTTTTCTGGAGTGGCATGGCTTGTAGATAGGCGTGAGATCAGGGGCGAATAGAGAGTGATTGAATGGACGGCCGATATCGAATCCTACGATCGTGCACCATTCGTTAGATATTTCAAGACCTTAGAGATGTTGGAATTCGGTGATCTTGGGCTCGTTGGATTCGTCTCATCGAGCCATTCTATTCGAGTATAAGCTTGTTAAAATCGAAGACCGTTTGGTAACTCAAATAGAGATTCGAACCTTCCAACAGCACTTTGAGTCTTCGATTTAGACTCATTTGGGCTCAGATCGAGTTGAATTTGGTGTCGTTGGGTTCGTATTTCCGAGACGCTCAGTTTGACTGTAAGCTTGCTGAAATTTTGAAGTTCTCATATTGGGTTTTGAATCAAGATTTGTGCCCAATCATGATAATTTTTTGAGAATATATCAATGTTAAATCTTCTTAACTCCATGTAATAGTTAAATATTGTTGTTTGAAATTATTCACATGTTAACAATGTTTTTCTCTTTTTTTTTTTTTTTTTTTCCACATCTGGTCGATGAGATGACTAAGTTGGAGTTAGGTGAGTCTCCATAGATCTCCTTTAATTTGTTTTGTCAAAGGGAGCCATTCTTTTTCTTCAGATAGACTAAATAAAGTATATTTGAACCCCAAGAGGTCAACCCATTAAGAAGTTTCCACGTTTTTACTGTAAATTCTGAGCTGTGCAGCTTATCATTGACTGAAGTTTTTTGTCTGAACACATCTGACCGCAAAATATGATATTACCGAGTGAATGTGTCGAGTCATATATATTTTTTTATCATATTAAAAAATATTTTTATGCACATTCAATTAGAATTATGGCTGACGTCCTCTTCATATTTGATCGTGCCATCGTGGTTTGTTCAATAATTAGCTCAAATTTAGCTGTTTTTTTTTATAAATTTATATATTTAAAGAGTTAAATACAAGTAAGATATTATGTAATTGTACTTATTTTTATAATAGCTTATTTATGATTTTATATAAATATATTGTGTGATATCATTGCATTAATTGCAAAGTGGATATATATATATATATATATATATATATATATATATATATATATATATATATATATATATATATATATATATATATATATATATATATATATATATATATATATATATATATATAAAGCTTAGTGACAAAAACATAAAAATAAAGGTTTTTTTTTGTTGCGTCCAGGAGTATTCGCGGCGGTAGAGAAATATAAAGTTTAACGTCTTAGCGTTGTAGAAAATCCGGCAGGCAATTAGATAAGAGAAAGGGTCTAGCATTTATGAGACACCAAGATTTTTATGTGAAAAATCCCTGAAAGGGGGGAAAAACCACGGGGCCTAGCCTAGTTTGAATGAATACACTAGTATTGTAGTCGATTACAAATGATGTACTTCCTTGGGGGAAGGTGTGGGCTTGATGTACATTATATGAAATAAATTACATGTTGGAAATACAAAGAGTTATTGTTGACGTGTTCGTTTGGTCGGGAGGACCATAATCTGGTGATAGAGGTCAGAAGAATCGTAGTCGACGGGCAACAGAGGTCATAAAGACCGTTGTCTGGCGACGGATGTTAGAAAGATTGTAGTCCGCGGACGACGTAAGTAAGGAGGATCATAGTCGGCTGGCGACGAAGGTCAGAAGGACTGTAGTCGGTAGGAGACGTAAGTCAGAAGAAACGTAGTTGGCGGGCGACGGATGTCAGAAAGACTGCAGTCGGTAGGCGACGTAAGCCAGGAGGACCGTAGTCGACGGGTGACGGATGTCGGAAAGATTGTAGTCGGCGGGCGACATAAGTCAGGAGGATCGTAGTCGGCTGAGAATGGAGGTCGGAAGAATTGTTGTCTGACGACGAAGGTCAGAAGGACGGCGTCAGGTAGAAGTCCAACAATGAAAAGAAATTCATCTTCGGATAGACGTCCAGTGAAAGTCCGATAACCGATAGAAGTCCGACGTCGTGTAGAAACTTGGCGATAAGTGAAGGTTCGGCGTCGGGTAAAAGTCTGAGTTTTGGTGGCCGAGGAGAACTTCGGTATCACTTGGGTGGAGTTTCGACGTCAGGGGGGACTCTATCATTACTTGGGCAGAATTTCAGCATCCCGTACGTGGAAGTTTGGTAGAATTCTGGCATCCTGTGAAAGTCGGGTAGAATTCCGGCGTCATTTGGAGTTCGGGCGGAACTCCGGCAGTGGTCGAGGAGGAGTCTCTTCCCTCATATTCTTGTCTTCGTCTCCTCCTCCTTCTTGCTTCTAACTTGGGTCCCCTCTCATGAGAAATGAGGGGTCTATTTATAAATTTTATGGAGTGACATAGCTTATAAATATGTGTGAGATCAGGGGCAAATAGGGAGTGGTCGAATGGACAGTTGATATTGAATCCCCTGATCGTGCACCATTCGTCAAACATTTAAAGGTCTTAATGATGTTGGAATTCGGCGATCTTGGGCTCGTTGGATTTGTCTCGTCGAGCTGTTCGATTCGACTATAAGCTTGTTAAAATCAGAGACCGTTTTGTAACTCAAATTGCGGTACGAACTTTTCAACAACACTTTGGGTGCTTGATTTGGACTCGGATTGAGTTGAATTTGGTGTCGTTGGGTTCATATTTCTGAGACGCTCAGTTTGATTATAAGTTTGCTGAAATCGGAGTTCAGGTAATCCCAAATTTAATTTTTGAATTTTCCGAGATGATTTTGCCTCGAGATTCATGCCAAACAAGATAATATTTTGATGATACATCACTTTTAATTTTGTGCTTGGAACTTAAGTCAATTTGAGACAAATTTTTATTAATTTTTTATAAAAGAGAAAAGAAATTTTTGAAATCTTTTGTAAAAAATAAAATTCTAGTAAAAAAAAATTATTAAAAGCAATTAAAAATAGTTGACAAATAAAAATCATGGTTATGTTTTGAAAAACAATTCAGCTAGAAAGCTGCACCAAATGAAATCTTAGTTAAGAACTTATTTACACGAGAAAAATTTAAAATATAAGTTTTCATTTTTTGCATGATGAGAGCTTGAATTCAGTCCATGAGGATTCTAAAATATTTTTTCAATCAGTATGCCACACACATCAGAATAAGATTCTGTTTTATTTGTTGCATTTATAATTGTCTAATTAATACTTAATTATGACAAATTGAGAGAGAGATGCAAATTTGATTGGGGTTTCGTTTGGTACAGTTTCTTATTGTTTTAAAGCAATTTTTTGTTCAAAATCTTCTTAAAAGCAACGAAAAAATAATGCCCCAAAGTTGTCATAAATGGCCTGAGAGTGGAGAGTTTATAATTTGAGCCAGCTGAAAATCATTCTCTCTCTCTCTCTTTTTACAGAGATCATAAGGTGTGAACTCCATCGAGATTCAAGAGATAAGCCATAGTGGAAGTTTCCATGTTATAAGTTTCAACTCTTTTCAGCATATAATAATGAGTTAGGCCAAGATGCAAATTTTTCTACCACACATTGAAATTAACATAATTAACAATTCGGTGGATTGTGCATGAATAAATAACTTATCAAAGTAATATATATATATATATATATATATATATATATATATATATATATATATATATATATATATATATATATATATATATATATATATATATATATATATATATATATATATATATTGATTTTATTAACAAGGAAAGCAAATTAATATTTTGATGTATTTATTTAATTCATTTTCAATTTATTGAGAATTCACACTTTTTGGCTAAAATTTAAGCACACCATGAATGAAAAACATTTTTCCCTCTTCTCGTAGTTGCTAGCCTCTATCGCCACCCAACCACTGTAACCCTATCAATGTCTGCCACTGACCATTGTATAATGATCCCGTGCATTTATTTATTACACATAATAAAAACAACTCTAAAGTATATCAAGTAAAATGAATTTATGTTGCATTTCATTTACAATATTGCTGTCATATTAATATGAATACTTCAAACTAATAGCTCCCTATTAAAAAATGGGTAAGATGTGTAATATTTGTTGTTAAGGAAACCCATGTAATTTATGTTATGATAGTTAATTTTAATTTGATTAGTTATTATGAGTCTTAGAATACTCAATGGAACCTTAAGGAATATGAGAAGCGAGTTAGAAAGTGAATTTTATTTTATAAATATACATAAAATTTGATATTAAATGTGGAATAACCTCTTAATTAGTATGTTGATTCATAAAAATGTAAAAATTTAAATTTATTTGGTAGATGAGCAGTATTCTCTATTGAATATTAATATAAAAAATCCCATTCATTTATTGTGAGCCGAAAATAATAAAATTTAATTAAACTTCACAGCAATCCAAGTCCAAAATTACTGCACCAGATCGACCACCATAAACCGAAGATAAAAAGGGCAAAAGATTTAATAAATAATAAAATCTTCACTCGAATTCTATATAACCATCGATCGAATTCTCCCTTCTCATCAACGATCACCGTGCTAAGTTTCAACCCCCCTCTCTTCATTACTTCAGTTTTTCTCTCTCTAGAAGCCATGAACAAACCTTATAGTATTCTCGCCATCCTCCCCCTCCTCCTCCTCGCCAGCCGCCCCTCAATCGCCGGAGAAACACTCCACTCTCTCTGCAACTTCCTCGGCGGCGACTACGTCGACTACGACTATTGCGTCTCCACTCTCTCCACAAACCCCGCCGCCTCGACGGCCGACGGCCACACCCTCGCCGTCATCTCCGTCAACCTCACCACCACCAACGCCACAGCCGTCAAATCCCGCGCCGAATCTCTCTCTCTCTCCTCCACCGACCCCTTTATCCGTTCCTCCCTCCTCAACTGCTCTTCCCTCTACGCCGGCGCCACACCCGATCTCCACAGCTCCGCCGCAGCCGTCGCCGCCAAGAACTACTCCGGCGCCGCGGCGGTTCTCTCCGACGTGCTCCGAGTTCCGGCGGGATGCGATCAAGGGTTTCAAAAAAAGGAGGGGGTGGCGTCGCCGATCAGGAAGGAAAATAATGCTTTTTCGGATTTAGCTACGCTGGCTAAAGCAGTTAATAATTACATGGCTCAGTGATTTTGTTTTAAGAGTAATTAAAATCTATTATAAATTTTGTTTGTGTGTCTTATTTAATATGTCACATAAATATGAATTTTGATGGATTTTAATATTTCCCTTTGTTGACTGAAATAATATAATGGTGTATTAAATAAAACCATGGGTTAGGGATTAATGTGTTGCGTTGTGATTTGTATTACTTAGGCATTCTATGTATTGTATTTGAATGATAAAATATATGATGAGCATTTTTTTATATATATATTTTTGTAAGTTCAAGATCTTAGGATGGCTATAATATTATTTTTTTTATTAAAAAAATATTTAAAGAAATGATAGGAAATTTGCTTCATTTGGAACAGCTTTATTATTGAATTTTAAAGAAGTAATTTAGTATTTAAATACGCTTTGTTTGGGACGGCTTTCTTTCTGCTTTCTTAAATTAATTTTTAAGTATAAAAATTAAATTTTTGCACTAAATTTTTTTTTTAAGAAACAGTAAGAAAGCCGCCCCAAATGAAACCTTAGTATATGTTAATTAACTTATTTGAAAGCTATTGTAAAAAAAAGCTTAATAGCACATATTAGTATAAAAGTAAATCAATACAAAAATTGTCCCAAAAAGTCCCTTAATTTGGCTCTATGGTTCAATGGTTTATTTTTAAGAGAACTATTAATTATTTATGTTTTTAAACTTGTTATATTTTTATTAATATATTATGTTAATGTATAATTAAATATATTTTTAATATGTTATTTCAAAACAAATACACAGCTTAATTTTTCTAATTTTGAATTTAAAAGCTCCTTCTGATTTAAAAATGCATTTAAAAATAAATTTTTAAAAGCAAAAAATTTCAAAATAGCATTAATTTTAAGTAAGTAAACTAACATCTAATTTAAACTTAATCAATCAATAAATTAGGAGTTAATAATCAAATATTATTCCAATTCTTGCTATTAAAAAAAACCCGGACATTTTTTATAGTTAGCTCCCCTCACATTCTAAAAATGACAAAAAAACAAACATAAATTAATTTATCGGTCATCATAAAGTATCGTTCACCAACCACTGGCCTTCCGTCTTAATTCCCAACTGTCAACAAAAGAGGTCACTAGACTGTGGAAAATTTAGGGCATCTTATTCTCAGAATATCATTTTGACTATTACGCGTTTCTAGAAAAACGGAGCTTCTAGATTTCAAAGCCACCTCATTTATGAGGTATTTAACTAAAAACTAATAGATAATTTAATTTTCCAAAAAAATTGAATTTTAATTCAAATTTATATTAAATAAAATAATATGTAATTATAATTATTTATTGATATATTGCTTAATAATATAAAGATCTAAATAATTTCCTTTTTTTTTATAAATGATATAATTCTTTAACTTTTAAAATATAGATCAAAATGATCTCATGAAATGCCTAATTTCTTTTTTACTTAAATATTCAAGTGATTAAAACTTCGTTTAAGATAGCTTTTTTATTGCATTCAAAAATAATTCTTTTAGTATAGAATTTTTAATTCAAAAAAATTAGAAATCATTAATAAATATTATCTTGATCGGGCAAAATCATCTTGATCGGACATGAATATCGATACAAAATCAAGTTAGAAGCTTCAAAAATTAAAATTGGGACCATCCTAACTTCGATTTCAGCAAACTTATAGTCAAAATGAGCGTCTCGGAAATACAAACCCAACAACATCAAATTCGACTCAATCCGAGCCCAAATGAGTCCAAATCAAGAATCTGAAGTGTTGTTGGAAGATTCAAACCACGATTTGGGTTAACAAACGATTTTCAAACATGACGTGCTCATCGTCGAATTGAGCGTCTCAACGAGACAAATCCAACGAGCCCAAGATCACTGAATTCTGACATCATTAAGACCTTCAAATGTCTAACAAATGATACATGATCAAGGGATTCAATATCGGCTGTCCATTCAATCACTTCCTATTTGCCCTTGATTTTCACCTATTCACGGGCCATGCCATTCTAGAAATCTATAAATAGACCCCTCATTTCTCTTGAAAGGGGATCCAAGCAAGAAAATAAGAAAAAGAAGGAAGGAAGAGAAGGAAGAAACTCCTGGAAGAAGCTCCTCGTCGACCACCACTGGAGTCTCGCCGGACCACCACTTGAGGCACTGTGCTCCACCAGGCCACCACTTGAGGCCCTCACCTCCACCGGACCACCACCTGACGTCATTGTTCTGTCGGACCACCACTTGAGGCCCTTACCTCCGTCAAACCATCGTCTGACGTCGTTGCTTCGCCGAACCACCACTTGAGACCCTCACCTCCTCTAGGCCACCGCCTAACATTATTGCTTTGCCGGACCACCACTTGAGGCCCTACGCTCTATCAGGCCACCACTTGAGGCCCTCACCTCCACCCAATAACCGTCTGACATCGTTGCTTCGCCGGATCACCACTTAAGGCCCTCACCTCTACCGGACCACCGTCTGATGTCGTTGCTCTGCCGAACCACCAATTGAGGCCATGTGCTCCACCAGGCTACCACTTGAGGCCCAGTGCTCCACGAGGCCGCCACTTGAGGCCCTCACCTCCACCGGGCCACCGTCTGACGTCGTTGCTCTCCAAGGCCACTACTTGAATCCCTCACCTCTGCCGGACAACCGCCTGACGTTGTTGCTCCATTGGATCACCACTTGAGGCCCTCTTCTCCACCGGACCACCGCCTGACGTCGTTGCTTTGCCGGACCACCACTTGAGGCCCTCACCTCCACTGGACCACTGCCTGATGTTGTTGTTATGCCGGACCACCACTTGAGGCCTTGTGCTCCACCAGGCCACCACTTGAGGCCTTGTGCTCCACCAGGCCACCACTTGAGGCAATGTGCTCCACTAGACCACCACCTAAGGCCCGGACTTCTGTCGGACCACCGCCTGATGTCGTTGCTCCGCCGAACCACCACCTGAGGCCCGAACTTCCGTCGGACCACCAACTGAGGCCCGGACTTTCGCTGGACCACCACCTAAGGCTCGGACTTCCATCGGACCACCATCTGACGCTTGAACTTTTACCGAACAACCACCCGAGGGCCGGACTTCTACCAGATCATCACCTGAGGCCCGAACTTCTGTTAGGACACCACATGATGCCCAGAGTTCTACCAGAGTACTACCATACTACAATGATTTTTCTAACCCCGGTCTCCTGCCAACTACGATCTTTCCGACCTGTATCCCATCGACTATAATCTTGCGGACCAAACAAACATGTCTATGTAACTCCCACCATGTAATGTGCTTTATATGATGTACGTTTGTGACACCAAGCCAATACCTTCTCCTAAGGAAGTGCCTCATTTGTAATCAACTGCAAATACTAGTATATTCATTCAAACTGGGACAGATCCCGTGGGTTTCCCCCATATTTATGATTTATACGTAAAAACTCTGGTGTCTCTTATAAATGTTACACCCTCCCTCTTATCTGCTTGTGTGCTGGATCTTCGTACAACGCTAGGACATTAAATTATATATTTCTCTACCGCCGCGATTACTCCAGGATGCAACAAAGATATTACAAATAAAGCCTAAATTGATACTTTTATATAGTTAAAACTATTTTGATCCTTTAAAAGAATTAAGAGATAAATTATACAGTTTCTTTCTTTATTTATGACATATATATGTCAATTAAGATAAATTCACACATAATCATATAAGCAAAGAATCGAACTCAAAGTATTTTAATTTATAACTAAAACACCCAACCAAGATAAATTATTTTGTGTGGTCACCAGATGACCTTTCAGAGGCAAATCAAGAAGCGACGAGTCATTTTTTTGATGTGTGTACTGATATTGTATACCAGGTAACGTGGCGAATCATGATTCACCTCTGAACCGTCTAGTAACCAGTCAGAATAAATTCTCTCCAACCATTTGACCAATATGAACCGCATAATTCAACTATTTCTCAAATATGTTTGAAAAGAGTAATTTGTAGGCCACGCGTGATTAGCACACGCCATTAAAGTTTTAAGTAACTTGAAATGCAAAGGCGAATAAAAAAAATATTATGATTTTTTCTCTTATTTTTTAATAATATTATTAATCACTCAAATAAATTAATATAAAATACAATTTAACTAATATTGGCAGCGGCGTAGGCGGCTGCATTTAACGTCAATTCAATGGTGGGTGCATTTCTACCTACAAATTAAAGGCTCGTCATGCGAGACGCTGTAGATATTTTTTTGGAAATAATATTGTTTTCTTCCACATATCTTTAAATTTTTTTGTTTAATATTTATAAAAATAAATAGTATGAATTTATCGCGCCCGCATATGATTATTTTTTATTTTGTTTATTTTATATTTTGTATTTTAATATAAAATAAAATATATCTTTTGTTTAAAAATATTTATTTATTTATTTATATGATGGTGGCTTAGAATATTGGAGATTAAAGAGAAGCATATAATTAAAGTCAAGTATTGAAGAGATGGAGATGCTCACTAGGATGAGTGGCCTTGCACTTAGCTTCGTTTAGACTTTGTTTGAGACATATTTTTTTTAGTGCTTCTTAAAGCATTTTTATAGTACAAAAATTATAATTTTTGTACTAGAAAGATGATTTAGAAGCAATAAAAAACCCGTCTCAAATGAAGCCTTAGAGACATAGGTTTCGTTTGAGACAGTTTTTGTACTGCTTCTTAAAGCAGCTTTCTAAAATTTTTGTTTTAGAAAGATGCTTTAAGAAGCCGTCCCAAACAAAACCATAATGTGAAAAGGTTGAGAGAGCATTCTTAAATAGTTTTATCACATGAAACAATGGCCTTCCGATGACTTCATTAGGAGAAATGGAGAATAAATGCATTAGATAGATGTGAGCTATGTATCCTTGTAGAGAGAAAAAAATAGTTCATAGAAGAAATTAGCGTGAAGAGCAAAGGTTTATGGAAAATTCACTCCGGGAAGACTCTATCTGCAAGATTTATTTGGTAATATCCAATTAGGATGATATTTTTCTAATCTATTCTATTTGAATTTGTTAGACGTAAAATGAATTTGTTAGAAAATATGAGAACTGATATGCCTATTAAATTTAAGGGAGATTTACATACATACCATCTTATACTATTCTATTTATATATTTAACACCTAAAAATTTAATATTACATATATACCACCCGTAGTTCATTTTCATATCAAATATGAGTGATAGAAACGAAATATATGAGTGGCATGAAAGAAATACAAATGGTATATTTGATATTAAAATAATATAAGGTGGTATGCATGTAATATTAAAGTTTTAGGTGTTAGATATGTAAATAGGATGGTATAAAGTGGTATGTATGTAAATTTTTCTAAATTTAAATGAGAATTGGATTCTTAATAAGACACAGTAGAGAAAAAAGATTCATATAAATGTTTGACCCAACATAGTATGACAAAGACCTTGTATTATTATTATTAGTGGAAGTTATTGTAGAAGCTCAAGATCTTGATGTTCTTGAGTTATATGAAATCAAGTAGAGAAAGAAGAAGAAGCAGATTGAAGAAAGATCAAATTATATTTTCTACCTTTCCTTACAGGCGTACAGACCTATATATAGACTAGTTTTGATAACAGAGTTTTCACATATCAGGCTACACAGAGAAGCGTTCTATCTAGAGAAAAGTATTTACATATCTATTTATCCTGTTGCTCTAATATCCCCCTGCAAACTGATGATCCGGATTGGACTGTCAGTTTGAGTCGAAGAGTATGAAATCTTGGTGTGGACAAAGCTTTGGTAAAGATATCTGCCACTTGATCAATCGTGCTGATTGGTAGTAGCCGAATGGTGTTTTGATGAATATGATCCCTGAGAAATCTGTGGTCGATCTCGATATGCTTAGTGCGTGCATGGAAAACAGGATTGTTGGCTATAGCTATGGCCGACATATTATCACAGTGTACATCAGTCGGTAGTTGCTGTTGTATCCCGAAGTCCAATAGAATGCGCCTAAGCCAAATGACATCTGCTGTAAGAGCAGCAAGGGCACGATACTCCGACTCTGTGGATGAGCGTGCTACCGTCGTTTGCTTCTTTACTGTCCATGAGATGAGTGTCGATCCTAGAAATGAACAATAGCCTGAGGTCGACTTCCTTGATAGAGGATCGCCCGCCCAATCAGCGTCTGAAAAAGAAGTGAGACTTAAGTTAGATTTAGAAATAGGAATTCCGAAATCTAGTGTACCTTGAAGATATCGGATTAAACGTTTGAGCATATATATGTGTTGAGGAAGAGGTTGATGCATGTGTTGGGATAACAAGTTAACACTGTATGCGATGTCTGGTCTTGTAAGAGTCAAATATTGTAATGATCCTGTGATTTTCCTGTACATTTGTGGATCGGACAGTAGCTTATCTGGAGTGAAATCGTTGGGCAATTTGGTGCAGGTCGGATTCGATAACGGTTTGCAGCTTTGAAGACTGGCTAATGCTATGATAGACTTTGTATAGAGTTGCTGTGAGAGAAAGAATGACTTTGGTGTTTTGGTAATTTGGATGCCAAGATAGGAATTGACTTCTCCCAAATGCTTCATGGAGAACCGGCTATTTAGCTGCATTAGAATATGCTGTAACTCTATTTGATCATTACCAGTAATCAGAAGGTCATCGACATAGATAAGTAGAAAAATCTGAATGTGCTTTTTGCGCAGAATAAGTAAGGATGGATCCGATGTACTTTGTTGAAAGCCAATGGATTCCATAAAGGAGGTAAGCGTGTTGTACCACTGTCTTGGAGCTTGTTTAAGCCCATATATTGCCTTGTGTAGGAGGCATACATGGTCCGGGTTGGAAGCATCCTCGAATCCTAGTGGTTGTCGCATGTATACTGTTTCGGTTAGTGCTCCATGTAGAAATGCATTCGCCACGTCAAGTTGCTGAACCGGCCAGTCGTTGTGGAGTGCCACTGTAAGAAGTATGCGAATGGTTGGTAGCTTGGCGACAGGACTGAACGTCTCAGTATAGTCCAGCCCGTACTCCTGATTGTTGCCTTGAGCCACTAGTCTGGCTTTGTATGTTGCTATAGATCCATTTGAATGGTATTTAGTTCTGTATGTCCATCTGCATCCTAGTATGGATGTGTTGGTAGGCGGCTGAACAAGACTCCATGTCCCCTGTTGTTGTAAAGCAAAGAATTCGGAGGCCATAGCCTTCCTCCATTCTATGTATTTGTTTGCTTCATGAAAAGAGGTTGGTTCTGGATTTGGTTGTTGATCAGAATGTTGATGCATTAGATTTAAGCGAGCCCGAGGCTTTAGGGAGCCAGTCTTCTGCCTCGTTTGCATGGGATGACCTGTAGGTATGATAGAGTGTTGCGGTTGCTGAGTTGGTAAGGCAATGGTGTGTTCTGAGGCATGAGTCACTATCTGGTTTGGTGGTTCAGTAATAGATGAAATTTGTGGTGCAGCGGGTTTATGGTATTGCTGAACGGTAGAGGTGGGAGTAAGGAATAATGGAGATATTTCTGTAGTGGTTTGAGTAGGTGATGGAATTGTATGTGCGAACGGAAAGAACGTCTCATCAAACGTAACATTTCGAGATATGATCATTTGATTTTTGCTGATGTTAAAGCACTTATATCCTTTGTGTGTTTGAGAATAGCCCATGAATACACAAAGCGGAGCTTTTGTTTGAAGTTTGGTTCTGAATTTGGCCGGAGTATGCGGAAAACAGGCGCAACCAAACTTCCTGAGATGATCGTAACTTGGTTTCCTGTTATGAAATAATTCAAAAGGAGAAAAGTTGTTAGTATTTGGAGATGGTAGGATATTAATAAGGTAGGTAGCTGTGATGGCCGTATCTGGCCAAAATTTGTGGTGAATCATGGCAGAATCAAGAAGCGTTCTGGTAGTCTCGATAATATGTCTGTGTTTCCTTTCTGCAACGCCGTTTTGCTCGGGCGTGTAGGGGCACGACATTTGATGGGCAATTCCGTGTTGGAGGAGAAATTGTTTAAAAGCATTGCTTATATACTCGCCTCCGCCATCTGTGCGAAGACACTTGATTCTTTTGGACGTATGGTTTTCTATTTTGAGTTTAAACTCAGCAAAAATAGTGAGAACGTCAGATTTATATTTAATAGGAAACAACCATGTAAATCTCGAAAAATCGTCAACGAATATGACATAGTAAGAGTATCCCGTGTGTGATGGCACAGGTGCAGGACCCCATACATCAGAGTGTATTAAATCAAGAATGGCAGATTGTCTGTTAACAGATTTTTCGAATCCAAGTTTATGAATCTTGGATTTATTACAGGAGTGACAAGGAACAACATTAGTATCTATATGTAGTGACGGGTTGCTGGAGGCTATTCGGGCCAGTGCTCTTGCGTTTGGATGTCCCAATCGATCATGCCATTTGTTAGGCCGTTGGATGGCAGTGTGAAGAGCCGGATAGGTAGAAGAAGCTTTGGGAAGACTCATCGGGTAGAGGCCATCTTTGCAGGGACCTCTAAATATTTCTTGATGATTCTGTAAATCCTTGAACACAAACCCGTTAGGATCAAAGCATATGGAAATGTTGTTATCTTTTGTTAATTGAGAGATAGAGAGTAAGTTATAATGAAGATTTGGTGTATGAAGAATTTGTGAGAGAGTGAGCTTACGTGAGGGAGTCGGTAGCAAGCCCCTCCCGGAGTGTTCTATGCTAACCGAACTCCCATCGCCAACGATGACATGATCGGTACCGTTGTATGGTGTAGAGATGGATAGATTATCCATTGATTTGGTCATATGTGTGGATGCGCCAGAGTCCAAATACCAGTCGGTATACGGAGTGGAGGCGTCAGCCACCATAGCTTTGGGTTGCTGCTTGAATGATCGTGGAGCATATTCCAGGTTTTGCCTATGCCAGCAGTCTAGAGCCGTATGACCCTTTTTAGAGCAAATTTGGCAGACTGGAATATTAGTAGATGATACATCTTTGGCTCCTGTTGGCGCTGGAAAGGTTCTTGATCGTGCTCTGCCGCGACCTCTCCCACGAGTTGTGAATAGTGCTTGAGCTGGATCTGTTTGCAGGCCAAACCGAGCATTGTCAGCAGCTATATGAATCTCTTCACTGATGAGTAGGGAATAAATTTGATCAAGACTCATGGGAGTCGTCATTGTTCGAATTGTAGTCTTGAACGACTGATAAGTCGGTGGAAGACCATTAAGAATGTGCAAAATTATATCCTCCGAATCGACATGGGATCCTGCTGCCGCTATTTGATCAACCAGAAGCTTGACTTCATTCAGATATTGAGCCATTGTGGAATTCTTGAGAGAGATTCGGTACAACTCGTTTTTAAGTTGAATCACCTTGGACCGGCAAGAAGATTGAAATCTTGTTTCTAAAGTTTGCCAAATGGCCGAGGTGGAGTCAAGGTGAAGAACATAGGGAAGAATGGATGCGGATATAGTTGAGCATATGGAAGCAGCAAGATTTTGATCGGTTAGAAGCCATTGAGCGTATGACGAATTTGGTATGATGGTGCCGTCTGTTTGCGTAATGGACTGAGGCGGGATGGAAGAATTGGAATCAAGAAATGTATCAAAGTTGTTGGCTCTGCAGATTTTGAAAATCTGAGACCGCCACAATGGGTAATTATCGGGAGATAGAGGATGTTGCACGATATTTTTGAGATTAGAGAGAACAAATTTTAGGGAAGACGAGATCACCGGAGATGAGCCCGTCGTGGTGTCTGAGCGATCGGAGATGTGCGAACTTGAGATAGCAGCCATCTGAGCCCTGGATCACTGATCCTTGTCTGATACCATGTAGAAGCTCAAGATCTTGATGTTCTTGAGTTATATGAAATCAAGTAGAGAAAGAAGAAGAAGCAGATTGAAGAAAGATCAAATTATATTTTCTACCTTTCCTTACAGGCGTACAGACCTATATATAGACTAGTTTTGATAACAGAGTTTTCACATATCAGGCTACACAGAGAAGCGTTCTATCTAGAGAAAAGTATTTACATATCTATTTATCCTGTTGCTCTAATAGTTATTGCCCGCGAGGCATATGTAGTGCTCAGCAAGCAGTTAATGATGTCTGTAGCCGATACACATCTCCATCAACATTATGGTCCATTGTGGTCACCAATCTTGGTGGCAACCAATGACAATCGGTGATTATATTAATTTTAAAATATTCAAAACATTTTAAAATAATTATAAATATTTTTTAGAATACTCAGAACTTGTAAAAATATTTTTAGTATTGTTTTCAAATAAAAAATGAAAGTAAATAAAAAATATATTAAATTAAATAATAATGATCTCAAATAAGTCAGATTATTAATAATTTTAGCTTGATTTGAAACAATTTTCTTATTATTTTTAAGATAGTTTTTAAAGTAAAAAATAATATATAAATAAATTATGAAATAAGAAGTCAAACAATAACCGAGAATTTTGTTTATGAAAGAAACCTATTGATGCTCTTTGAAAGGATCCTTAATTCCTTATAATGATAGTAATAATTTGACCCAAAGATCTTAAGCAACCTAAATTTGGGAATAAAAAAAATAAGTCTCCTCTGTATTGTTGATGTAACGAATCCAATTAACTCACATGAGAATCATTATTAAATTTAATATAATGAAATCTACCTAACACACCATTAAATTTATTATTAGTTTTTAATTTTAAAAGCTCATTCACTAAATAAATATTAAATTAGTGAATTTTATTTTTAATTACTATTTCAAAATGTCAATTTAGCTATGAACTCATCCTTATTGTTGCATCCTGTAGTATTCGCATCTTAGCGTTGTACGAAGATCTAGCACACAAGCAGAAAAGAGAGGGTGTAACATTCATAAGAGACACTAGAGTTTTTACATAAAAACCCCTAAAAAAGGGGGAAAAACCACGAGGCTTGGTCCAGTTTGAATGAATATACTATTATTTACAGTTGATTACAAATGCGGCCCTTCCTAGGGAGAAGGCATTGGCTTGATGTCACAAATGTACATCATATAATGGGAGTTACAATAATAAACATAGATATATTTGTTTGGTTAGCATTACCATAGTTGATATGATAGAGATCGAAATGATCATAGTCGGCAGTAGATAGGGGTCCAAAAGATCGTTGCAGTAGGGAAACACTCTGGTAGAACTCTGGGCATCAGGTGATGGCCTGACGTAAGTTCGGGCATCAGGTGGTGGTCCGGTAGAAGTCCGTGCGTCACGTGGTGGTCTGGTGGAGCAAAGGGCCTCAAATGGTGGTCCGGCGGAGCAATGACGTTATATGGTGGTCCGGTTGAAGTTCGGGCCTTGGGTGGTGGTTCAACAGAAGTCCGGGCCTCAAGTGGTGGTCCGGTAGAAGAACGATGTCAGGCGGTGGTTCGGCGGAATTCAGACAATGGTCGAGGATGAGCTTCTTCCTTCTATTCCTTCTCTTCCCTTCTTATCTTCTTCTCTTCTTGTTTGGATCATATTTCAAGAGAAATGAGAGGCTATTTATAATTTTTTGAGGATGGCATTGTAAAACCCTTCAAAAAGCTGATTTTTTTTTAGTGCAGTTCGTCTGTACGAACTGGATTTAGTACTGAACGAACTGAAGAAATTTGTGAAGAAATCTGTCATTTTCGTCTGTACGAACCTGGAGCAGTCGGTACGATCCGTATGTACGAAATCTGTCCAGAGAGCAAGTCGCCCGGGACGAATTTTAATTTCGTCTGTACGAAATTTGTCCAGAGAACCCATCGTACCAGGACGAATTTTGGATCGTCCGGGACGATCAGTGTTAATAAATATCGGATTTGAGATATTTTGGATTCATTTTGGAGAGAGAGATAAGGCAGGAGAGAGAAAGAGAAGGAAAGAGAAGAGGAAGCTTGGTTTTGGAGGCCGCGGAGCGCTTTTCGTCCGACGACGCAGTTGGAGGATTTGTTTATCTCGCAGTAAGGACTCCGAACCCTATTTCTGTTTTCGATGATTTTGTATTTTGATCGAGTTGTGCACTGTTTTGTATTTTTGTAGTCGAACTTTTGACCTGATTTTGTATTGACACGACTTTCACCGCACAACTTTTAGTATGTTATAGATATGAATATTGTACACGATTTGACTATTTTCTACGAAGATTCTATCGGTCGGAATTGATTCTACGCGATTTTAATTGAATAGAAAAATATCAGGACGTGATTTGATTTGAATTCTATAGAATAATAGTCTTATATTGTTGTCGTGAACGTTCCATTGTAATTTGGTGAATTGTGATTTTGCAGGATTTTTGTGTAAATTTGATAGACTACCGTTACTCTGCCCGATTTTCGTAGTTTTTCTGATTTGTCTGAAACTGATAGATTGAATCGATATGCATATGATTATTGATATGATTGCTTTACTATTGACTATTGAATTGCTTATTGATTGAATTGACTATTGATACTGATCGCAAGTGGAACCTGGTTGAACATTGGTTGGAGATTGATTAATACCTGTATAGGATGGTGGGCCGACGGGCTTTCCTTTAAACATTGATTATTGATATAACGATTGGGAGCCATAAGGAGTTTATTGATATGCCGACGGGCGAAAAGAGTGACGACTCTTATTGATTGAACCAATGTAAAATGGATATCTACAACAGCAATATGGATTCTACAACAGCAATATGACCAGTTGATTGTACTTGTTCAGTATATAGTATTGAAATGCATGTTTACTGTATTGACTCACGGATCTATTGCTTTATCGATTTCTACTTTATTGATTTGATCGGATTTACTGTATAGTACGATTTCATTGATTTCATCGATTAACTACTGAGCATTGATATGGACATTGATAGATATAGATACTGCATTGATAGCATGGATTTGGACTACTGCCTACCGATTCATTGATATTGCTGCCTATAGATTTTATAGATTCGCTGTTGCTACTGTTCTACACCGTATTGACTGTTGTATAGATTTCTTGTCAGAATGGATTGAGATTTATCGTATTGCTTTCCTCGATTGATTTCATTAAATAGATCGTATTGATTTGACCGTATTGATTTGATTGAATTGATTATCGATTTGCCTGCCGCTGCATTGACTGGTTTTATTGACTATTGATTTCCGCTGCATAGACTCATTGACCATTGACTGATACGGATTTGATAGATTGACATGCATATTGATAACATCGCCGTGCTTTGATTTCAGTTATAGGTATTAGGTGACCTGCTGGGCTTTGTAAAGCTCATTATATGTGGTTGATATTTTCAGGTCAGGGCTCGGGAGCAGGAGATAGGAATTGATCCAGATCTTCAGGTTTTAGTTCTTTTGATCGATTGATGATTCTTTTGTACTCAGGACAGGATAGTTTCTTTACTTGTATTGATAGTGTAGTTCCTGAGTATTGTACATGATGTTTTGAGATATGAATCGACTGATATGTATTGATGTTTTAAATTTTATAGATGTTTGTTAGATCGTTAATTGAAGGTTTTAGATAGCTCTGGTAAATTGTTGAGAAACTGATTGACATTCTTTCCAAGTTTTGATCTTGGGGCATCACAGTTGGTATCAGAGCAGTGTTATTGGAAGAATGGATTGTTACCAGAGTTATAGGTTTGGATTGAGAGGTTGGGTAGATTGGGTAGCTTTAAGAGCTTCATTGGCATACATCGTTGCATGTGTGTATTATTGTTCTGAATTGTGCAGGTGAAAAGATATGGATCCCCCAGCAGAATCCAGTGTACCGAATGAGCAACACAGCGCAGCTCCAGTACCTTCAGAGAGTATGATGCAGTTAGCTACTGCGATTGCACATGTAATGGGGGATGCTCAGAGCAAAATGAGTGGGAGCAAAGAGGAAGAGGTAGACAGACACTTGCAGATGTTTCGCTTCATATAATATATATATATATATATATATATATATATATATATATATATATATATATATATATATATATATATAAGTGCCTAGGTGAAGTATAGTATAAGATAAGTCAGAAAAGTGAGTCTATTAGTATACTAGAAAAAGAAAGATACCTATACTCTTACTATAAGATAAAGACTCTTAAGTCTAAATACTATTAGAAAGACTATTAGAAAGACTATTAAGATAAGGCTTTTCACATGAATACTTAGTAGAACGACTAACGACGAGATTTATTATCGTTTCTCGCGTGTCTCACGAAAGTTAGAGTAGGTGCGAATTCTCCCAATTTGTGACCGACCATACGATCTGTGATATAAATAGGTAAATGTTCCTTTCCATTATGAATAGCGATTGTATGGCCAATCATTGTGGGTATAATGGTAGATGCCCGAGACCAAGTCACTATGATTTCTTTCTCCTCCCTCCTGTTGAGTTTTTCAATTCTTCCCGCTAAATGATTAGCTACAAAAGGATTTTTTTTTTAGTGAACGTGTCACGGCTGATTACTCCTTTATTTCCATTTTTTAAATTGACATTCTATGTCCAATATCTCGATCTTAATCTGAAGTATAATGATGAATGGAAAAAAGAGAAAATCCTTTATTATATATATATAATAATAATAATAATAATAATAATAATAATAATAAAAATAAATATCGGCCAAACTTCCTCAAGCAAGCCCACCACTAATCCCTACAACGCCGCGTTCTATACTCAAAGGCTAAAAGGGCCTTTTTTATCATCGTCAAAGTTGGCGGCTCGCAAAGGGGGCCGGGCGATCGAAAACCCGAGCCGATCGCCATTGCCAGCAAGCTTTTGATTCCCAGCGGCTGGGAGAAGTGGAGAGCCCCACTCTTATGCCCTAAAATATTAAAGATGGAGGATCCCCATTACACGGCGCTCTCACTCACAGGTTTCTCCTCTATCCCCCCTCCCTTTTGATTGAATATTATTCAAGAGATTGTTACTGATCATCTCGGATTCTTTTGTTTCTGGGGATTTTACTTTTTTATGCAATGGGTGAAATTACCGTAATAATTCTAGGAAAAATATATCCAATCGTGGCCATCTAAGCTTTTTTAGATCGCAATGAATAATTTTTTATCATCCACGAATCATGGTTCTGTTATTTTCTCCTTACAATTACAATCAATTTTCTCTAAGTAGTTTGATTTTCCACATTTTGCGCACAAAATGAGCATTTTCTTCTGCTTAGTAAGCTAACAAATCCCCAATTGAATTTTGCTGAGATTTTGTTTAACAATCGAATTTTTGCTGCCAAGTAAACAACCTTAAATTGTTTTGTTTGTTTTTTGGAGTAAATAATGGTTCTATAATCACTGTGTTTTCATATGGGAATAAAAGGGCTGTAAACAAATTATTACTCGATCCTAATTTTTGTTTATGGTGTATTGATTAGATAATCTTGGTCATAGTTTAAATCTGTTAGAAATCAAATGCTGGTGTAAATTTAAAATCTCATTCGTTTTCTTGTAGATACAATATATGTTTCAGAAAATCATGATTTAATTCTGATAAATTTCATTGTTTTCCAGATGTGTTTTGTAATTTCAACCAAGTAATGGCTCAAAATTGATTAATGGGACTAAACCTCCAAGGAAAATTTCACTTTAGAGCTTACTTAAACAAGCATGTCCTCAGATTTATACTCATTTTGTACTGAATTTTATCCATGTTTTTTTTAGTCCATACCAACCATGTCTAAGATTCTAGGATTACCAGTAATTTTTAATGAATTAGTTTTTTAATAACAATATTTCAAACAAAGGAGGACAAGAGCAAGGAAACCAGCACCTCCCCAAGGATTTGATGCCACCTACCTCGTCCAAGTTTAAACAATGGCGATGGTGGCTACTTGTTTTCCTCAACATCTTATTCCTCCTAGTTGGCCAGACTGCCGCCACTCTACTTGGCCGGTTCTACTATGACCAAGGAGGAAACAGCAAATGGCTCTCCACCCTCGTCCAGACCGCTGCCTTTCCTCTCCTACTCCTTCCTCTTATCATCATCCCCAACACATCCTCTTCTTTCTCTACCACCGATCCCTGCCCATCAACCGGCAAACTCACCCTCATCTACATTGCTCTAGGCCTGATTATTGCTGCCGACAACCTTATGTACTCATATGGCCTCCTCTATCTCCCTGTCTCCACCTACTCCCTCATTTGCGCCTCCCAACTCGCCTTCAACGCCATTTTCGCCTTTTTCCTTAATTCACAGAAGTTCACCCCTCTAATCCTCAACTCCGTCGTCCTCCTCAGCTTCTCTTCGGCTCTTCTCGGCGTTGATGAGGAATCTTCCAGTGACTCCACCGACATTGCCGGCGGAAAATACATACTGGGTTTCATACTGACGCTAGGAGCATCTGCTACCTACTCACTAATCCTCTCCTTGATGCAACTCACCTTTGAAAAAGTTATAAAGAAGGAAACTTTCACGGTTGTCCTGGAAATGCAGATATATACATCATTTGTTGCTTCCTGTGCTTCAGTCATTGGGCTTTTTGCCAGTGGAGAATGGAATAAATTGGATGGGGAGTATGAGGAATTTGGCAAAGGAAAGGCTTCTTATGTGATGACTGTGGTGGGAGTAGCATTGGCATGGCAGGTAGCTTCTGTTGGCGTGGTGGGCTTGATCTTTGTGGTTTCTTCGCTGTTCTCGAATGCCATTAGCACGCTGGCTCTACCTGTTGTTCCGGTTTTCGCGGTCATCTTCTTCGGCGATACGATGAATGGGGTAAAGGTTATGGCCATGTTGATTGCTATTTGGGGATTTTTATCTTATCTGTATCAGAATTATGTGGATGACTTAAAAGCTAGGAGGTCTCTGAAGGATGCAAGAGATATCTCTGATACTTCTGTTCCATGATGCTGGAACTGCTTCAGGTAATTCTTAATTGTTTTGTTGGGCTGTGCTTAATTGATGGCATATAGCCTGTGTTGTTTTTATTTCTTATATTGTTTGAAGCAATATTGTTCTCATCTCCTAGGGAAATAATTGTACCAGGAAAAATGTTTTATTATAATAAACACATAATATGAAAGGGTGAATTTAGAATTTTTTTTGAGTAAGAGCACCATAAAAAAATAAAAATGTACTATCTTGAATGCTATTATAGGCTGTACTAACTATAAGTTGATGAAATGATAATTGAATAGACACGAATGTCTTCTATGATCTCTTTGAGGTTTTGATATCTGCTCATTCGCAACATCTTGATCTAATGCTGCTTACATGTGCTTATTTTTTAAACATTTTGATCTCGAGTCCTAACATAAAAAGAGCTGGATCAAGTCTTTAACTTGATTGAGCAACTCAATGGGGCTGATCCAAGCCATGGACATCCAAGGGACCTCGTTACTTTAGATCCGCTCATGCATGACAATGTGGTTCTTCATTTGTGCAATTTCAAATTAATTATTTATGATAAATAAATGCTACATTATTGTATGATCAACTAAGACTTCATTTGGGATAACTTTATAACTGTTTTTTAAAATTAACTTTTTAGTACAAAAAATTTTTGAACTAAAAATTTTTGTGCTAAAAAACTGTTTTAAAAAACAGTAAGAAAGCTGTTCCAAATGAAGCCTAACAGTTACATGCTTGATATTTATGGTTCAAGAAAACTGATCTTAATCTAGATGCACTTATTTAGGGCTTTTTAACGAGAAATTATTCTGTGCGGAGGCCGGACGCAGAACGTCGTTCGGAGACCAACTAGAATGCACCACGACAGTGGTACCGAGTCGCAGCACCGAGCAATATTGAGCCGTGGTACTGAGCGAAGGGACGCCGTGACGCATTCAGGTTGGTCTTTGGACTGTGTTCGGCCTCAGCACATAATAATTAATCTTTTTTTACAGTTGCTTCGTCTATGCAGGAAATGGATGGAAACAAAAGGAAAACTTTATGTAGCCAGCCTCTTTTAAAAAAGTGCCATAAAATAGCCTTGTTTGGTGTTCAATTTTTTAAAAGTTTTTAAGATTATCTACTTGCTTTATGTTTTTTTCTTCCTCATTTCTTAGCTATACCATAAACAAAAACTAGTTTGATTCTAGCACATTCCTTGCTTTCATAAAAGAGCTATTATATTGTTTCAAAACAAAATATTCTTTATGAACCAATACAAAGCTTGTTCATTTGTCAGCATCAAGCCTTATTAGATTTGGCCTGACATCATTGCACATGATCTCCATATCACATATTTTAGCCAAATATTAAAGAAGAAATGTAAAGAAAAAATTAATCTTTTATAATACAGACTCTATGTAGTGGGATAAAATTTTGATGTTGTTGTTGTATCCCTCGTAATATGCTTATCTTGAAAATAACTTCCAAATTGCTGTTAGGATTAAAACACCCTCAAATTTCATATGGAAGTAGAGAATATCATCATGAAATTCAAAACCAAATTTGATTCAAGGTTTGAATGAGGCTTTGGTTCCCACTTGCCCATGCCAATTGAAGACTAACTCTGGGAATGTGGAGGGATTCTCCTCATCAAAATTCCTGTTGCTATTGCAGAATCAATGGAAGATTTCTGCTTAGATGCCAAAGAATTCGCCACCAATCATTCCACTGATGTGGAAGGTACCTCCCTTACTCCCTTGAACTTCTGATTCTGTTCTCAGCCAGATCTAGCTCCTCCTCCTAATCCAACAATGAAGGGGTGTACTTGTAGTTGTCGCCATATGTGTTAAGATCAAACCTTTCTGGTCTCATAAACCTGAAAATTATTTTGTGCGGCCATCGGACGTCATTCGGAGGCAAATCAGGATGCGCCACATCACTCTTTTGCTGTGTATCAGATGATCTAATACATCCTGATTGCCTACAGATGATCCGATGACCGCACAAAATAATTTCTCATAAACTCATAGGTGTGGACATAGGAGATGCACAGGTCCAAAGATCCGCTCATGATTTTGCTCATCTGAAGTTGACATTGTCAATGATGTTCTTGAAGATGTTTATATGTATTTTGGTCGTATTTTTATCCTAAATGCATTTTGGGGGATATTTGATCCCAAGATGGTTCATTAGGAGAATTAATTATTATGTGCGGATGACGAATGCAGTTTGGAGGCCAACCAGAATGCGTCAAGTTAACTTTTCGTTGTGTACCGCGGTTTGGTATTGCTCAATACAGTGACTCGGTACTGCTGACATGGCTGCACCTGATTCGCCTCCGGACGGAGAGCTACGTCCGGCCTCCGCTTAAGATAATTTCTCCATTACGAGGGATAAAAAACATAATCAAATTTCTGAGAATAAAGGGTTTTGATGATCGGCCTAGCAGGTGATGCAGTTTCTTAATGCAATAATACGAAATCTGAATCAATTCGAGAAAATTTGGGGATCATAAGCCTCGATTAATTCATTAACGTTCTTTTCTCGAATATAAACGATCAAAATTTGCATTGGACTAAAGTGGTAATGTAAAATTTGAAATAAACAAAAGAAATATCAAATAAGTAAATATTTAATGCTACAAATTGAGTTTTAAGTTTTAACTGCACCAGATTTGAAAAAAAAAGGTTGGAAGTGATATATATATATATATATATATATATATAATTTCACATTTCTCACTTAGGATCTGATGTAGAATATTTCAAATGCAGGAGTTTTAAAAATATTAAAATTTAGTTTAAAGTTTAAAAAAAAAGTATAGTAAAATTTGAATTATTTGAAGCTCACCATCTTGTTAAAAGTCGATGTATTTATTATATTTGATAGAGTTCCAAGAAAATGTACGTTTTTTGCAGTTGTCTCCCGACCACCACCCGTCATCGCCACCCACTTGCAGTCGACAACCACCGCCACCCATCTGTAGCTAGCCGCGAACAACCACCTCCATGGGCAGCAGCCGTCATTGCCGTTGCGAGCTGTATGTTTCATGCCATTGCCAATTGTTGTTATCTTCCTACCATTGTCGATGCTGCCTGTACGTCACCAACCACAACCATGTCCACCTCTCAATAAATACGGCCAGCCACCATCTGTCATCGCCACCGACCACATGCCACAATCATCGTTCGGTTTGATATTGCATTTGTTTTATGTCAAGCTAAACAAGTAATTACCTGCATTTTTTTTTAAACTCATTTAAACAACTTTAAAATATTTAAAATACATTATATTTCTTTTACACATCATTTTTTTTACTCTGCATTCGTTTTTTCAGCAAGCTGAACAACCTTTTAACCATAGTTGAAGGAATAAGCTATTCAATTTGCACACATCATATTAAAAATTATTAAAAAAATAATCAACCAAAATTCATTAATTATATGCCTAAAAAATTTATTATACACTCTTCATATATTAGAATGGTAGGTATATTTGCTATATAATTAGTTCGATTAAAATTTATTTTAAATTTCAAAATATTAAAAGCACTTCCTGTCCAGGTTCAATGTGCCAATTAGTTTGCTTGAGAAAAAATAAAAAAATTGAATTTTTTTTTTGGGACATTTAGGCCATTTAAGGCAAATTCACACACACAACGCATACACAAAGAGTCAAACCCAAGACCTCTTAGTTGGAAGCATAAGCTCTCAACCAACAGGCCAAGGTGAAAAAAAAAAAAAAAAAAAAAAAAATTCTCCCTCAATAAATTTATGCTCAGACATTTAGGCTTAAGCTTCGTTTGGGACAGTTTTCTTCCTGCTTCTTAAAGCAGATTTTTAGTAAAAAAATTTTAATTTTGTACTAAAAAGCCGTTTTAAGAAGCATCAAGAAAGCCGTCCCAAACGAAGCCTTAATTTGGGACGGCTTTTTTAGTGCTTCTTAAAACAATAAGAAAACTGTCACAAAACGAATCCTTAAATTTTTTTTCCAAACAGTATTACTTCTCTGTTGTAATCACTTTAAGCTAAAGACCATTAATAACTTCATTGCCTAATTACTATAAGTTTATATTTGAAATTCAAAGGAAAGATCTATCATTTCTGACTAAACAAGTCCGAGATTAAGCAATTTTAAGCTTTTAACAACAACAGCCAACAACCTACCAAATCATCTAATTAGATGAAAATGCTATCTATCTACCCCATAACAATTTATTATGGGATTTAAATAAACTTAATGAAGACTAAAGTTTTATTAAATTATATGTACTAACATAGTAACATAATACAAATAGGAAATTAATATTTTATATGCACTAACATAATAGTTTATACACTCATAAATCATAATACTTGCATGATTATACTCTTAATATAATTAGCCATATTTTTGCACATTAGATTTGACAACGACATCAAGTCTTTATTCTACTACGTGGGGTCGGCTATATGAATTCTTTTTCTCGATTGTGTCATGTTAAGATTCAAATTCTCATTTAAATCTAATAAATAAAGTCCATTTCTAATATTTTCTAACCAAGTCTTTTTAGGTTTACCTATATCTTTCTTAACATAAGTCAAATCTAATACATTCACTGTCCTAATCAGGTCATTCATAAGGTCATTGTTTTATGTGGCCAAACCAACTAAGGTGACTATCTCAAATCTTATCTTCCATTAGAGCTACTGCAAGCTTTTCACGCATATGCTCATTTCATATCTTGTCTCTTAAAGTCACTCATCAACTTGAACATTATCATCTCTGCAAAATTTAACTTAATATTATGATTTTTTTATTGGCCAATATTCTACACCATAAAGTATTGCACATCATATTTGACAGAACTAAATTTTTTTTTTTAATTTGCTTATAATAATAATAATCTATTTTGAAAGATTAAAACTTACTATCTTTTCAGATCCATCATGTGAAACCCTTTAAGCAAAAGAATCTAAACTCTTAAAAATCGAGACATTTTTTAGTAATGGTTGAAATTCATCAAGAAACTATGCAGTTAAGCGTGCCCATCCGGAAGAAATCTTAAGATTGATGACCTCCTTGGAAGTTGTACCAATAAGATAAAACCGTGAGACCCTTTAGTTAAATCGAACATTATCTTGATAGTTACTAGTTTGAACTTTTACAAATGGTATCATAGTGATACACCAACTGAAAGATGGGAGCTAAGTGCTATTCAAGATAAAATGCTACGCCATGTGATCAGCAACCTCTTGAACCCTGTATAAGATAAATAAATACTTGACGAAAGTCACCATTTGAACTTGTATGGGTCACCTATAGAATCCTATATGCCTAATGGATGATTATGGGATAAAGATGTTGATGAGAACATCAATTACTTTAAACGGGGAGATTAAGTAAACGAAGCTAAACTCTTAAAAATCTAAGAGTTTTTTGGTGTGATGGTTGAAATTTTATTAAAAAAACTCGACAGTTAGCATGCTCATCATGAAGAAATCTTAGGTGGCAGTTTAGAAGTAACTAAATAAGTTTCTCTTTTCTTACGGAATGTATTCATCATTGCAAGATCACAGTCAACTATAAAATTAAGAATTCGTTTGAGACAACTTTCTTATTGTTTTATAAAGCAGCTTTCTAGTATAAAAAATTTTAGAATAAAAAACTTTTGTACTAAAAAGCTGCTTTAGCAAGAAAGTTGTCCAAAATGAAACCCAAGTATAACAACTTCTATAATATTTCTTCATGTTATAATTGTGCATTCATCTCTTCTCAAAATCATTTTTTGAATTTATTTTCTTATTCAAGTAGTGTAGCATAAGCACTATCCACATTATTAATATCCTTGATGATAATTATCTTCATTGAATTCATATATTACTAATCCTACTCATCTAAAAAATTTGTCCTTTAAATATTTATCTTTATTGAAAATTCTATAAGATGGTGGTGAGACCTGCAATGATTTATGGTATTGAATGTTGGTCATTAAAAGAGAAGCATAATACTAAGTTAATTAAAAAAAAAATAATACTAAAGTTAATTGTTGTAGAGATGAGGATGCTTAGGTGGATGAGTGACTTTACTCTTAGAGATATGATATGAAATGAGCATATACGTGAAAAGTTTGGAGTAGCTCCAGTGGAAGATAAGATTAGAGAGAGTCGCCTTAGATGATTTGGTCACATTAAGTGGGGGCCTTCCGATGACTCGGTTAGGAAAGTTGAGGTATTAGATTTGACTTATGTTAAGAAAGGTAGAGTTAGACCTAAAAAGACCTAGATAGAAAATATTGGAAATGATATTTCTTTATTAGATTTAAATGAGAATTTAACTTTTAACATGACACAATGGAGAAAAAGATTCATGTAGCCGATCCCACGTAGTGGAGCAAAAACTTGATGATGATGTTGTTGTTGTTAGATCTCATACATACTTCAATTATTAATATTTTCAATATACATGATAAGATTTTTGAAAATTCATTTGATCCATGTGAATCTCGAGATAATATTTAAATGGAAAACTTTCAAAGTTAAATTTAGTATAATTCAAAAATTGATTTCAGTAAACTTAAAGTCCAACTAAATGTCTCGACGAATTAAACCTATCGATGCTACAAATGATTTGATTTGATTCCAAATGAGCATAGACCAATCACTTCAATTATTTTTGAAAACTTTTGAACATAAGTATAATAGACCGGCCAATTAGTCTTTTTGCCTACTTTTCATTGTATAGTTAAATTATGGCACACCACTTGCAAGATAATTTTTATTTATTTTTTATCACAATCATACTAAGTTGTGTTATATCACTTAATGGTAATATCCTAATCAGTCTTTGCCTACTTTTAAATCATGACCTTCTAGAAATGCCCAATAATTATATAAAAGAGATATAATCACAATAAGAGAGAGACTCATAGTCACATCCACTAATATAACAACAATATCAAGCTTTTATCACACTAGGTGGGTTGGCTAGATGAATTTTTTTACTCCATTATGTCTAATTAAGAGTCAAATTCTCATTTAAATCTAATAAAATATATGTCATTTCTTATATTTTCTAACCAATTCTTTTTAGGTCTATCTCCACCTCTCTTAACATAGACTAAATCTACTACATTTACTCTCCTAAGTGGGTCATCAGAAGGACGGCATTTTATGTGACCAAAACATCTAAGATAATTCTCTCTAATCTTTTTTGCTAGCGAATATGCTCGTTTCACATTCCATCTCTAAGAGTAAAATTCCA